>JAWZYV010012020.1:0-194118 GCA_038373885.1 Cheiracanthium punctorium
CATACATTGGACTTGTATAGATTGAAAATATAGCATTATATTTTAATGTCATCAAAATACTTTTCTACGGTGTCATTATTAGTTAGACAAGTATTCATACCCCCTATTTCCCCCCACCATGGGGTAAAATGGGGGTAGTACAAAAGTACCTGTGTATATTTTTTTTAAATAAAAATTATGTTAATGCTATAAATGAAAGAAAAGGCACTCAATTCAATGTATTCTTAATATACTTCAAGAAAAAGATTATTTCTCAAAATATTTAGCTTAAAGAAATACTGTCCACCATTATCAAATTCAGGTTCACTCAGTATATAGCAAATGTTACTTGGTTCCACTCAGGGGTGCAGGCAGGGGATGGCTGATGGGGCTGTAGCCACCCGCAAAATAAGTTAATTTAAGATATGAAAAAGTTTGCATATTTGTGGATGAATTTTAAAGTTCCCCTTGAAAAATTTGAAATTCTGCTTCAGACCTAAGCAAAAACAATTATTTTCTCTAATGTACTCTAACTTCAAAAATTTCAAATTCAGTTTAGGAATTTATTTTTTCTTTCATTAAAAAAAAAAAAATCATTTTTATATGCTAACATTTGTAGGCAAAGTAAAGGCGTTCCACCCCCCTCCCCCCTCACAAAAAGAAGAAAGATATGTTATATCGATTTTTATAAGCTATATTGCATTGAGTTCTCAGTGACCTCAGAAAAAACTTCTTGGCTGCGCTACTGGTTCCTCAAGATTAATTTCTACAGTGAACAGTTAATTAAAATGCCAGTTTAATTGATTTTAGCTGTTGTTTCAGGACTATTTAACTAAAAGAGAAATAGAAATGTCAGTATCATACAGAACTTCGCTAAGTCTAACCATGCCTGCCTTTTATCCCACCTCAGAAGAAAAAAATTAAAAAATAGAAATTACAATTTTAATCTTAACCAGTTTTATTCTTTTCTTCTTTCTATAATCCAGTTCTTTTGAAGTCTCTCTACTAATATGTATCAAAATATAAATGCTTTATCTAATTATAGGGAATCTAGAAGAAAGTTTTTCAATACTATTTGCTGATAGGCAGTATGTTTAGAGCAAAAACAAGAACTTCTGAACACATTAATATTGTTGAAATATCCTAAAACTTCATTAGACATACTTATTATATTGTTAAAATTTATATTCATAGAAAAAAATATTGAAATATAAAATTTTTATGGCAAAAAGGGTATTTTTTAATATACCCTCATTTCCCCCTACCTGACACTATGTTTGTAGACTGCAGTGATTCCCAAAGTGATCCAGGTGGACCCCCAGGGGTCCACGGGACGCTTCCCCGTGTCAGCTTTTTATAAATTCGGTCCCTCGTCGGCATGATTGAATAGAAAAGAAAGACTAGAACTACTGTAAATTCACACTTCAATGTATCCACTGCTTTTTCATTTTAATGCTTTCTACTGGGATCAAATTTCATCATGCTGTTATTAATTTTGATGAGAACTACACTCTCGTTACAAAAACTGCCCAGAATACAGATGTAGGTTTAAATTAAATTATGTAAAGTATCGGTATCGGTTAAGTATCAGTATCGGCCGATACCATAACTTAAAAGTATCGGTATCGGCTATTTCTGAAAATAAATTTATGGGTAAGGTATTGGTCATCGGCGAAAATCTGGTATCGGTCGATCCCTAATCACCAATCAATAACATATTTCATTCCTTCATTCCAACTCTCTTCTCCCATCCACTCCTTTGAAACACGGGATCCTTCTCTCTACATGGTGCCATTAACTACTTCACACCATACCAGCTAGGCTTACTATTCACTTTTTCCCATCAACCAAGCTGCTGAAAAAAACATAAACTAACTTCATCAGTTATTACTATATGTCCTGAAGGGTTTCTCAAAATTGTAGTTTGTCTTGCAAGGGGCATCTCTTACCCTTCGCTCCTTATCTGTTGAAGATTTGGTGAATTATTTAGAATATCCAAAAAAATCTTTCAGCAGATTTTTGTCATAAAATAGTTAATTTTGTTATCTTAGAAGCCAATTTAAACAAATATCTGCCTAACTGTCCTGCTAGCCTAATCAAACCATTTAAAGGCGGCATTGGGCTTTATTTGTTAATTATCACCCCTCTCAAATTCTCGATGGTCTGTCAGTCCAGTTTCCTAACAAACTTATAACATAAAATATTCAATATCCAGTTAAATTTTCTCAAAAGCTCTTTGAAGGCTGTGATGAAGAAATTATAGTACTTACGTACTATAATTTCGACATCATACTTGACCACATCAAATTAACAGTAATTATTTTGGCTGTCAAAACACTTACTGCTATTGAGATAAAAAATAATGATGCATTAAGTAAATGGCTATCTAATATAATGAAATAGGGCTACCAATACTTGTAACAGAGAATTATGTAAGTGTTTAACTTACATAATTCTCTGTTACAAGTCAATCACGAATGGCAATCACAAAGGATTTTGGGGGAAAAATTATTGCCAAAAACGGACGTCAACATAATATGCAAGTATTGAAGTTATTTAAACTAAACTGTTTTAAACTTTGTAAATAGTATTGTATTAATAACAAGGAAGCAAAATAACCACAAGATGATTAAAGCAGGGATCGATGCTGACAAAATTTGGTATGTTTTGGACCCTCTTCACAAAAATACAGATGAATAAAACAGTCTTTCATCGGCATTTTACCCTATATTTTAATCTTTTTGTAAATTATTCTAACAAAAGTTGTGATTTTTATAAAAATTGGTTTGAAAATTCACAAAAACCAATGTTGAAATTCACAGTCATTGAAATTCGTAAAAGTAACGTTTTCACAAAAATGGGGACCCTGGAAAAAATTCCTAGATCTATCCCTGTAAAGGAAACACTTCAGTTGCGATAAATGATGAAGACTTTACCTTGTTTAAAATCTTATTTATTGAAAAATGCAGTTTAAAAGAATAATCAATTATTGTTGTCTTGTGATGGCCAACTAGAAAAAACACATGTTAACTTAGCAGTTGAATAGTGGCGAAGCTCCCAAAAATTGAGATGCCAGCAGAACTTCTCTTTGGCATAAACAGAGGAAAGTGAACAAAAGGGCCACTAAATAAAATGCCAATAACACATTGCATCGCAAAAGTTGTCTAGAATAGAAGTAAACAATGTTAATGATTTTAAGAAACAGACATGCCAAGATGGCAAAAGAAATACAGTGAAATACTTTTAACACGAAATGAGACAACGGTCCGGAATGCAAAATATGCAGTTTAATGCATTTTTGTTCTTTTAACACGAAACAAAAATCGTTTAACACGAAAAAAAAGTTCGTTTTTAATCTTCAGTGGCATGTTTGCTACAAATCACTAGAACGTTTTTGTGAAAAATAAATTTTATTTAAATTCTGCTAAATAGTTTTTCTACTTTTTGTCATCCTAGAAGTATTAATAGCATCATCCATCAGGTCTTTCCCCCTCTCCCTAATGAATAAAATTCTTATCTGTATCAAAGAAATGGCGATTGGTGGGAATCCACTTTCTTTAGCATTGCAAGAATCAGCCGAGAAGGACAGTGAGCCGACATTTAATGAAATATTTGGGAAAGTCTCAGAATTACTGGACTGCCCAACAATATCAATAAATGAATATTTTTCGTTCAATAATGCTGTAACTGCAGCATCGATTATGACAGAGAAAGAGATTTTGGATATTGTTCAAAATCCAAAAGATTCTGTTGATTCCGATGACGAATCTGACGACGAATTCAACGATGCAGTTCCCGTCCCCTCTACTTCGGAAGTGCGAAAAGTGATAAACAGTCTATGCAGTTATTTAGATGCGCATTCTAATGGAGAAATGAATAGAACTATGAATTATCTTGAAAATTTGTGGACAATATGGCTCTGAAAAATACATTTCAAAAAAAGATAACTGATTTTTTCTCCCCAAAATAGTATTTTTTTGTAATTGCTTTTCATCCCAATGAATGCAACCTACTTGTTGTTTAACAGGAAATTGATATAAAATGTAAGAACATCAAAAATATGGTAAGTTTTTTTTTTTTTTTTTTTTTTTTTTTTTTTTTTTTACAGATCTTTTAACACGAAAAAATATTTTGGTCCCTTTGGTTTTGTGTTAAACGTTTTTCGCTGTATTTAATGCAAATCATGAGAAGAGGTGAGAGAGCTATTTTTAGACCATGCTTCAGATTTATCAATAGCAAGTTATAGTATCAATAGTCTAAAGCCAAAATTCTTATAAAACAGGAGTAAAGAAAGGGAAACATGGGAATTAAATGGTTGAAAGTGTTAAATTTAAAAAGGAAATAAAAATGCCATTTAATCAAAAATATGTGATGAACTGCATCACATATTTGTTAAGTTTTCTTATGCATAGTTTAAATATATCTATATATTTTACAGATTATCTTAAGATGGAGCAGGCAGTAAATTCTACCATTCAGCAAGATTGTCCGGACGAGTCTCAAATTAGTATTGCTCCTAAAAAAAGGTTGAATGACAAAACACCATTGCTGAGAAATGTTCGTCTCTTGTGTAGTTTCAATGACAGTACATGTGAATCCCAAACCAGTATTGTTAATAATGGTACTGGCAGTGTTCGTAGCTTGACTACATTTTCTGGTGTATTTGTTCCTGTGTCGTTGTCTATGTTCAGTGCAGTTTTGTTTTTGAGAGTTGGTGAGTATTATTATAGTTCGCTTTCACAGAATTAATAATTCTTTTTTAACAATTAAATTTTCTCTCTATTTTTTTAATTATGCAATAAATACTGAATTTTTGATGTACTACTATAAGCTATGTTTGGGCTAGTTGGGTAGGCTAGTAAGAATACTAACTATTCAGGTTAGTTTCCCTACGTGGTCCCTCACAGGTTTAGTACAGTTAAAATAGCAGCCGTAAGTTAGTCATTTTTTTTGTGGTGAGCAAGAGTTGATTTAAAAAAAAAAAAGTTATCTTAAAACTAGTACCATAAATATTATTACTTGTAGATTTTTTTTTTTGGGGGGGGGGGGGGTTATTTTCTAAAAAAAACTCTTAGAAAAAAAAGTACATGGAATAAGAAATTTTCCATAAACATAATCTGTATATATTCAGAAAGAAGCAAATGAATTTGAAGAAATGATTAAAGGAATAAAATTGTTGGCTTACACTAATTTTTGGAAAGAAAATTATGCAAAGGAGTCTGCTTTTAGCTTGTCGCATGAAATGAATTTATACATCTTTTCTAAATATAACACCATACTCATAGTTTCTGTATCAGTTTTGTTTATTTAGCAATTTTAAATACAGTTCTTTGACTTTTAAACTACTTAGAGGAAGAAAACAAGATAATTTTACAAAAGAAAGTACAGTTTTAGTTCATTTTATACTAAACTTATTGCTGCTGAAAATGCTTAAAATTTTGTTAGCTAACTAAATAGTGTCACTGGAATAGGTTTTGATTGCAAATGAAGTAATAAAATTCGAGATGTGCCAAGTCTCAGGATTTTGGCCTGAGTTCCAGGCTTTTTTAAATCCTATTTTGGACCTCAGGACTTTGCTTAATTTTCTCAGGCTTTTAAGAGTTTACTCAGAAAGTGAAACTTTTCCCAATTTTATTCATCAGGTTCACTAGATCAATTCTTATTCCTTTCATGTTGATCAGCCTTGGATTATTTGATGTGAAATAATGCATCTGATATTATTCTAAAAAATAATATTACATAAATCAATGCTCATTAATTACCTGGAACTAATATAGAAATTTAAAAGCTCCATGAAATTGGTAAAAAAGTTTTTTTTTTTTTTTTTTGAAAAAAAAATTACATATTTCAAGTTTTAGTGCTAAAAGATATCTTTCTTTGGCAAATTTTGGAAATTGAATTTATATTATGTAACTCAAGTAATATCATACTAAGTTTACATGGACACATATGGCAATTAAGAAAAGTATTGATTATGTGAGCATTTCATGCTAAAGGTATATGCATAAGGAATCTCAAGTTTTTCAATTTTAAAAAACTGGAGACCTCAGGCATGTCTGAAGCCCATTTATTTAGTACAATTTCCAAAAATCAGGAATTATAGGTCAGTGTTTTGTATGTTTAACAATTCTAATAATAAAATGTAGGTTTGTTTTATGATACCATTATTTTATTGCATTTTTAGGGTTTATTGTGGGCCATTCTGGATTGCTTGAAACAGTTGGTGGAGTTATACTGTCATACGTAATTTTAGTTGCGACTGTTTTATCTATCTGTGCAATATCAACTAATGGAGCTGTTGAAGGAGGTGGTGCATATTGTATCCTTCAAAATGAACTTTGAGCTTAATTACTTCTATTTATTTGTTCATTCAGTAAAATAAATAAATATCAGTTTAATTAATGATTTATTTAACTTAAAATATTACTTTATGGTATTGATGGAAAAAAATGGTGTACATCATTATTTTCTAAATAAAGTACTTATTTGTTTCGTTTAAATTATTGTAAATTTCTTGTAAATCTTTAATAAATATACTATTTATGATATAAATATTTATTTATAATACTAATATGGGCATTATTTTTTAAATTACTTATTATTCTGTCAGCTTGGTTGCATCATTGTTTGCTTTATACTTCTTTAGCACTCCTTAATTATTGAATTAGTTATGATTAGTAGAGCTCTTGGCCCTGAATTTGGTGGAAGCATTGGAACTTTATTCTTTTTTGCAAACATATTCTCTAGTGCTCTGTACCTTGCTGGTTGTACTGAAGGTTTAGTTGACAGCTTTGGACCATCTGGTAATTTTTTTAAATTTTGATTTATTTTTTTTTTCATTAAGAATCCAGAAGCTTATTGGATTGATTGATCTTGCTGATAAATTAATTTGCATACTAGAAAATGCATGTTATCTCAGGGTTTCTACAGACCTGAAAAGTCAGGGAAATGAATTTTTGCCAGGGAAAGTCAGGGAAATGGAAAAAAAGTCAGGGGAAATCAAAGAAAATGAAGAAAGGTCAGGGAAATGGAAGAAAAATAAGATTTCATGATGAATTTCAACTTATTAGTTATAGTTTGGACCAAAAAGTAACTCTTATCTTTTCAGCCAAGATTGCTCGTGCAAAGCAATCAATCTACAGTTCCCTTCGTAATCTTTGTCTGCTTACCAATCCTATCCCCCTTGCATTCCGTGCTTACCATTAATCTGTGCATAGGCGCACACACAGAGGGGACTATGGAGGCTAAAGCCCCCCCTAAAAGTGGAGTGTTAAATGTGAAAAGCTTTAAAAATTGAAAATTATCACTAATGAATTAAGTATTTTATTTTTTAAAATTGTCTTCAAATTATTTCTAAAATATTTTTTACCAAAAGAGAAAAAAGATGCTGGTTTTTAAATAAATACTTACAGCTAGTGTATGAAACACAGTTTAACTCAATTACAATGTCACTGAAGATCAGATGATTATTTATGATTCTATAAGGAGCTACACGGATACTGATTTTCTGTTCTATGGGCAAGTCAAGTGGTTCAGAATATTTTGATGTTGGAAGAGAGCTGTAAGTATAATAGAGGTCACTATAAAGGAGTATTTGTAGCCCAGCCCCCCCCCCCCCCCCAAACTAAAATCTTGGGTGCGCCACTGAGTCTGTGTATTCAAAATGTTTTGAAATTGCACTTGAGATTTGGGATAATATTAAAATGTTTATATGTGTAGCAAAGCTTCCCAACAATGCAGTAAGAATGCTGTCAGTTATCCATTTATGAAATGCAAATTTGCCTTTTGTAAAATGGTATCAAGTGCACGTGAACCATTTCTCAGCCGTTACCTAACATCAAATCCTATGTGTTGTTTTTTATTTGAAGTTCTGCATAATTTGATTAAGGCCTTAATGGCACGTTTGTATCTGAAGAAATTCTTAAGAGTGCAACAACAGCATTAAAATCAGTTGCTGTAGACTTATCAAGGCTCAAAAAATCTTGTTATAGCAGAAAATGTTAATATTAGTTTTGCTACTCGACAACTCTTGAAATTAAAGGCAAAGAGCTTGAAGTAAATAAATTTCTTCAAGATTGTCTGGAGTTTTTGTTGGGGAGGATATCAAAACTGATAGAGAGATATCCCTTGAAAAATGAAATTGTTCGGGGATTATCCAAACTTGATCTAGTATTATTTTGTCAAACTACTAGATCAGGTTTGTGTAATGTTAACTTAGGCCACACCAGTTTTTATATGTTGCTAGAAATTTTACATACCAGCAAACAAATTACTGACACCGTGGCAGAGAAAACAGAACAACAATATTCCATTTTGTCTTCTTCCATCAAAAATGAATTGTAGAAAATTAATTCTTCTGCTCTTGAAAAGCAAGGTGTTGATGGATTTTATGCAAGTTTTCTTGCAAATAATTTGAAATATATGGAACTATGACAAGTAATGAAAATATGCTTCATTTTGTCCCATGGCAATGCTGCTCTCAAAAGTGGTTTTCCGATTGGTTTTCCGACTTGTAACTGGAAGGTTGCGGGTTCGATACCGGCGTGCCATTAAAGACCACCATGTACATGCGGTGTATGTACATGTTAAATCCGTGGTTCTGAAAGTCTTTTCGACGGTCACTAGCAGTTTCCGAGGGGTGCCAATATTCAGAAGTTCCTCACCTTCTGATGAAGATCTAAATTGTGGTGGGAAACTACGGGAAAGATGTACATAGCTGTAAATGACACATTCAGTGATGTGAACTGTCCTCTACTGGCAAAAAAAAAAAAAAAAAAAAAAACAACAAAAAATAAAAATTAATTTGCTTTATGTAAAAAAAGTTAGCTACCCTATGGGAGTTAAAACTATAATAATGATAGTAAAGAGCATTTGCAAACAATTTAAATGATTTTCAGAACTTTTCTGTGCTTAGTTGTGGGTTAGGTTATAATCTTATGAAAATCTTGTTTTATTTCTCTTTTGTAGGAAGTGAAGGATCATTCTTGCACAGCGGAAAATGGTACAATTTCCTATATGGATCATGTTTGAACCTTTTTAATATGATTGTGTGCCTTGTTGGCGCATCTATGTTTGCACGCACATCTGTCTTGATATTTTGTATTGTAATCATCAGTACAGTATCTGTTTTAGTAAGTTTTGTAGCCATGTATCCATTTGCTGTCGCCATACCTGGAGAAAACACTTACGCTATGCATGCAAATCTGACTGAAGCTCTGTACACTGGATTTAGTTGGCATACATTTACATCCAATATTTGGGGTATGTGTTTAACATCTCACTAAACTATTACATTTTCTAATTGCCAAATAAATAGATTTAATTTTCAGTTATATTTTATGTTCTTTAAAAAAAAATATTTCTTTTTTTTATGTTAGATTAGGGAAGAAGATTTTGCATAAGAAATAACAATATGGTTAAAGCTGTATCAGACTACGCCTTAAAAAAATAAATAAGTATGCAGCCTGGCAATTACATTTATTTCTGAAATTTAGCCAAATTGCTGGAAAGGTTGTCACACATGTGTTAAAGAATGATTCATATTTGAGGTTTCATATGCCTGTAATTTTTATGTGTTTACTATTTAATGCCTATGAACAGTCTTATGTGATTGCTATTATTACTTTTTAAATTAATAATGACAGTAATTGAAGTATTCATAAAAGTTTTCCTTTAATGTTGTTATTAAAGCAACGAGTCCCTAAAATGACTTAAATCAGCAATTTTGAAGACAGACTGGTCTTCCTAATATGAATGTATAGTTTTTGGTGCATCTGGTTTGTTTCCCTGTAAGCCTTTACCAAGATTTTGCCAATCTAGTGATAATTAAAACAGGTAATTTGCTGAATTTATAAGACTAATGAATGAGCCGTAATTAGGTTGCTCATTTTGACTCTTAAGTGTTGAAATGAAAACATTCTAATGTTTAAATTTAATTGGAAAGTATCTAGAGACCTAAGTGGTTCAGTTACTACTTAATTTGGTACTTAATGTGTTAACTGCATGCTAATCTTAGCAACCTCAATTTTTTACTTTCTTGTATAAAGTAAAGGAAGTATTATGATTGTGAAAAATTTTAGTATTATGATTTGGAACATTCCTGAATTTACTTACTTCAAGTTTCTACATGATGTCTCAATGAATATATGTATTTATGTATGTAAAATTTATTTTGACCAATCATAAATCCCTTTTGACTAGTTTTGTGGTGACTGGTACACAGGGCCGTACCCAGGGAAAAATTTTGGGGAGTGTCCAAATATTCCGAAAAGGGACCAAATGGAAAAAAAGGCTGAATTCTTCACAAAAGATTTTATCATTATTATTTTATTAACAAAAGCAAATCAGCATATAATCAGCAGGTAATTTGCATTCAGCAAATTACCTGTTTTACATATCACTAGATTGACAAAATCTTGGTAAAGGCTTGCACTCATTGCTTTTTATAAATTTTGGGGAGGGGAGGGGGAAGGGACCAAACCCCCTGGTCCACCCCCCTTGGTACGGCCTTGCCTGTACATACCTGTGTATGCAACTGGCATCACTGAAAAACGATTAGCTATAGAATATTGGAATTTTGTATTTAGGGCTGTTGTAACAGCTAGTTGGGCACTTTGCTTTTTGATTGCTGATGACTAAGTAGTTTATTTATTTGGCAGGGTTACCAAAAATGCTTTCAATGCATTAACATCTACAGACATTTTCAATATATTAAGGCTTATGAACATCTTCAATACATTAAAAGTCTATAGTCAATCCTTGTTTGGGTCATGCCCAACAGATTGCCAACTGTCATCAAACATGGCAGTTTTTAGTGAAGTACTGCCAAAAATAAAATTTCAAAACTGAACTCAACTTGGTGATATATCTTAAAATTTATCAGAACTTGATAAATATTAATGTTATTGAAGTACTGTATCTGAATTTCAGATGAAATAAGTTTAAATGAAGTGCATACAAATGTGTATAATTTAATAGACATTGAAGGAAGTCCTGTGCTGTGCACATCAGATTTTCATGTAACAGAAAAGCACATATGTGCTTTACATCTCTCTGAATCATATCATTTGCCAGTTAATAGTTTTAAGTAGGGGGGACTGGGGACTAATGGGACACTTTTTCAATTTAAGCTGTATTTCAGTGAAACATGCAGATATTTAAAAAACAGCAACAAAAAAACATGCACATACGATTACTAAAAAATGCTTAACGCGTTTTTAAAGATTTTATCAATAAAAATAAAAAGAAACCATTTATGAAATTATATCATTGTCCCATTAGCCCCCAGATATGGGGTCTAATGGAACAAATACAGGGCGATTAGTTTAAAGGATTGCCCGTTGGTTTTTCTTATTACTCTTAAATCTGAGGGATGTGGCAACTATTCTAAAACTGAAATACAGTTGTTCGAACCTTGTTTAAGTCCAACAGTGTTGGACTGCTACAACTTTATTTATGAGGTAAAAATGAAATAGAGACGCACAATGCTACTTAATCCTGTGATATAATATTTTATTTTTGAAAACATAATTTAATTCAAATTTTTTACACTATCATTCCTTACAGCAAATTTTGGAAATGTTCGTGCTTAGATAGGGTTTTGCAGAGAATTCCTGTTAATTAAGATGAATTAAAGCAAATCATAATTGAAGAAATTTTGCCAATAACACTAACTAAGTTGCAAAGTGTGTCAAAAAACTTAGTTCGACGTGTTCATGTTTGCATTCAAAATAGTGGTGGACATTTTCAACAATTGCTAAAAGTAATGATAATGTAAAAAATTTGAATTAAATTATGATTTTCAAAAATAAAATGATCACAGGATTAAGTAGCATTGTATGTCTTCTTGTCTGTTTTACCTCACAAATAAAGTTGCAACAGTTCAACAATGCTGGAAATTGTCTTTCACACTTAAACAAGGTTCAAGCAGTTAACTTCAGTGTTAGATGGTTGCCACATCTGTCAGACTTAAGAGCAATAAGAAAAACAAACAGGCACTCTTTTAAATTGGTCACCCTGTAGAAAAAGTAAATAAATTTTGTACTAATAAGTAAAAACTAAATTATGTGTGTGAAACTATTACAAAATATTAATACCAATGCTCTTTAGTAATTTTTTTTATTTATGAAGTGTTATTTAAGGTTGTATACAGAAAAAACACCCCTCAAAATTGTATATGATCACATAGTTTGTCTGCTGGCAATTTTGACACTGTGTCAGCAATATCAGTCCAATAGTTATCTTCTTTTTCTGGATATGTGAATTTAAAACAGCCAGTTTTTTTTACTTAGGTAATTCACAAGCATTTCATCATTGCTAATCTCATCAATGATACCAATGTAATGAAGCACTTTTTGCTTTCCTGCAAATTTATCTAGAACAAAGTCACTTATATTAATTTTTTTTAAAACTTATCTTGGATATTGCACCATTTAACTCAGTTGATGAGTTTTGTAAAGACATGTTACTGTCTACAGAACTGTCTGAAATTTTACACAGTTCATGCTGTTAGGCGAATTAATTTTTTATTAGGTCTAAATTAATTCAATTATAGGCCTAATTAATTTTAAACAACTTTTAGTCATGATTTACATCCAAAACAGGATTTTTATAAAATACTAACTGGTTTACTGTCTGTTCATCTGTCCCATTAGACCCCACAGTGTAAGAATTCAAAATTTCAAGAATAGAAAACCCCATGTTCTATCACACATTGGCACTTACTACTGCATAAGTAAGTGCCAATAAAGTTTACGTGATTGTCATGTATGAAGTAATTTCAGGTTAAGTAAAAATGTTGACTGAAAGATTTAACTAAACCTTTGATATTGAATTTTGTTTATTAGAGTGAGGTTATCTGTCTTTTAAAATGACTCTATAGTTATTTATATTTTTAATCGCTTTTATTTTGATGACTGTTGATGCTCTTTCATTCATGTATCTGGGTTTTTATTGATTCAGCTGATTATGGAAGAGATTATACTACTGGTAAAATGACTAACTTTGCTGCAGTTTTTGCTGTTATGTTCAGTGGAGTAACTGGAATAATGGCTGGAGCCAATATGTCAGGTTAGCATGAAGTTTTTATGTTCATGACTGTACTGTTTGCAATTCAAATGGCCTATGACTCTCGCCATGTTTTTCTTTTTCTTTTTAAAAACTTTTTTTGGAAAACTGTTCAGAATGCTTAAAAATTAGAAAAAAGAAAGAAATTAAGACAACATTTAGTTAAACATTTTATTGTTTTATTTAGACTTTTAATCCTTTAAAGTGCAAGTATTTTAACTTCAATATAGAACAAACAGATATACTGCACAATGTTGAAAAAGAGCAGTTGTTGCCATCACTTAACTACCTGCAATATTGTGGTCAATCGAATTGGTTCTTGCGTGCCACCGAGCTCAAAAACTTTGACACAGCTAGCTATATCAAAGTTCTTTTTCAGTGTTAGAGCCATTTAATCTTTTTTTTTTGTGACTAACTGTGAAAACAATGGAATTACATTGTTTCACTGCACGATCAATACACATTAAAGGGCTAAAATGCTTAGTTTTGTTTTTGCTTCAAAACAGAAGTCACTTGATGATTGTTCCAGTGACTTCATGTCAGGTCCTATAGACAAGGATATTTCTGCATAGCATTTTATGTGAATGTAATTCTAGACGGTTGCTTTTTAAATGAATGTTTAACGTATGCTTACAGTTTGTCTTTAAGGATGTACTTTATACAGTATTGCATCTTTCGAATGTGTACTGATGGTAGGTTTTTCACATCTTTAAAATTTTTTATTAACATTACCATAAAAGAAATCATGGGAAATCATTGGTACCTTGCAGTGAAAAAAAAAAAATAAAAATATAAAACTGTGTTGTCATCTGTATCTGTTTACAAAAATGATTTTGATTTAAATTCTTGATATTTTTGTGTCAATTCCTTTTATCATGTATATGTTAAAACAATGTTTTCTACTTAATGATTTACATATTGTTCGCTTAAGAGTCGGTAAATGTTTTTTAGTATTTGATGTAAATTAAAAAAAAAACCATATTGTGAAAAGAATCTAGCATGCATGAGCACAGCTAAAAATTTTTAGGACTTAAAATCGTGAAAATATGTTATTGTAAAAGTTTTAAAGAAAGAATCTAATAATAAGTACTTATACTGCTATGACTGGTACTGCCATCTATCAGCATACTTCTAAAATACAGACTATTTTTTAAATTTAATTTTCATGTTCACCTCAAAAAACATTAATAAACTAAAATTTAAAGAAGACTTGAAACTTAAAATAATCTGCTTAAAAATTACTTAAACTCTAAAAGATTTTGAGGGAAGAAGAGATGTAAAACATTTGAGAGTAGTCTATTACACCCTTATTAATATGCACTATATAAAAAAAACTTTTTTTTTTTTTTTCCTTTTAAGGAATATTCCTGCACTCGCAGGTACAAAACTGTCTGTTCGTCTCTTTGTCACTAAAATATGAAAACAATTGCAAAATACCCCAGTGTTTCACTTTATCCAGTATAGTTGTGATATTGCAAACTGTAAAAGTTAATAAATTTCGTAAAGAACATTTTAAAAATAAGTTTCTCTTTTCATGGTAGGTGATTTGAAAGAACCTGGTCGCTCTATTCCTAAAGGAACTCTTACGGGAATGTCTTTCACTTTTATAACCTACTTCATGCTGTTCTTCTTCACTGCTGCAACATGTTCAAGGTAAGATAGTTTCACATGCACATGTAACTGTATATTTATTATGAATAATTTTGTGTTTAATGGAAGGATTTTTTTTAATATTATGATAAAAAAGAAAAAGAATCTCTTCAGATTAGTAGTATAAAAATGTTTGCAACATTTATTTTCTTTTTCAAAGGGCAACTCTGTTTGAAATGATTTTTCAACTTTTAGCAGTGTTCTTTGTGTTACAATCCGTTTTAATAGATTTTGATCTGGTTATCTACAGTAAATTTCTACAGTAAATTTTTAATGAATTACTTTTTTTTTTCTGTAAAATTATTTTTCAGTAACTTTATTTACTAATTTTTATTACATCATTGATGTTTTAGTTGTTGATTCTGTTGTTTTCCTATTCAGTGATTCAAACTTGATATTTACTTAATATTTTTTTAGGCTCCTTTTAAAAAATAACAATTTGTATATGCAGTATATTAATATATGGCCTCCGTTAGTGTCTGTTGGTTTATTTTGTGCAACATTATCTGCTTCATTAAGCAATTTGATTGGATCTTCAAGAGTTCTTGAAGCTTTGGCAAAAGATGAGATATTTGGTAAGTAAAATTTCTTTTATATTTTTGTTTGCAGTTCTGCATAATTAAGGATACTTAACTGAAAAGTTTCTGAGTTATTCTTTTTTACAATAATTATTTTGGTTTAGTTTTGTTGACACAAGTTTTATAGTTCTTTCAAACTGATTTTGAATGCTTAAAAAATACATTTTCACTTAGCCAATGCTAAATGTTGAGTTAAAGCAGCCGTTCTCAACCTTTTAACACCGTGCCCCTCCAACAAAGGCTAACTTACAGTGGTGCCTCCCACCCATAGGTGCACCCACGGGGGCGGGGGAGGCTATGGGGGCTCAAGCCCCCCCTAATGGTGGAAAGTTGGAAGTGAAAAGCATGAAAAATTGAAAATTGTCCCTGATGAATTAAATTTTTTGTTTTTAAAAATTGTTTTTAAATTATTTCTTAAGTACTTTTTGAAAAAAAAAAAAAAAAGTTAGTTTTTAAATAAATACTTACAGTTAGCGTACGAAACACAGTTAAACTCGGTTTCAACAATACTGAAAAGATCAGATAATTATTTGACTATAACGAGTTACATTGCTTCTGTGCATGTTGTTCTATGGGCACGACAAGTGGCACAGAATATTTTGACGTTATAAGAGAGTTATAACTATGATCGAGCTCACTATAACCGAGTTCAAAAACATTTGTAGCCCGGTCCCTCCTAAACTAAAATCCTGGGTGCGCCACTGCTCCCCCCCCCCCCTCACATTTTTCAGCATACATTCA
Organism: Cheiracanthium punctorium; assembly: GCA_038373885.1. NCBI lineage: Eukaryota > Metazoa > Arthropoda > Arachnida > Araneae > Cheiracanthiidae > Cheiracanthium > Cheiracanthium punctorium. Next base: position 16,014 of record JAWZYV010012020.1, read on the forward strand.
GTTTGTTAATCTTTAACAATGAACATTGAGTCAAATTTTCTACAAAATAATGTTATCAGTAAAGTTTGAATGAGCATTTTAAGTTAAAATGGATGTATTTTTGAGTAAAAATGAGAATAAATAAGATGACTTTTTTTAAAAACATGCATCACTACTTGCTCTTTGGTTTTTCTCGCCCCCCTTGCAAATGCTCTGTGCCCCACAGGTTGTGAAACACTGAGTTAAAGGATAATAATTCATTAAAAATTGTTTTTTTTTATAGTGAATATGAATAAGAGTTTTAAAAAGTATGCTTTTTTAAAAATTTATTAATTTTGGTGCATTAACAGCTGTATTTTATTAATGAGTAAAAAGCCAGTATGACAGTATTATGTAGTGTGTTATATTTATTTTGTAAATATAAACAGTTGCTAATCTTTATTACTTTTACTATGCAGGACCCATTTTAGTTCCCATTGTAAAGCTCAATCGTGCTGGTAATCCTATAGCAGCAGTTTTTGTCTCTTGTTTTCTGGTTGAGGTAATAATTGCACACTTTTTGCTTTGCTAAATTATTTGTGGTTTAGCCTATTAGCTTTAACATAATACTTTTTTTTCTTGTTCAAAACAATGAGATTTCATCATTTAAAGTTATACATTTAAAGTTGAATTAGATTGTATGTTTTAGTCAGGATTTGCATTTTAAAGTTATAATAAACTTTTTGTTAAACATTATAAAATTAATACTATAACAAATTGTATTTTGACACATAGTATTGGAAAATAAAAAGTAAATATAGGTAATTAAAAAAATACTTATGTACAACATCATATTTGTTGTACTGTTATGAAATTCAAACAAAGGACTGATTTCATATAATTCTCTGATATACTTCTAAATCGTATTATTAATGAATATCATCATTATTTTTCTGCTTTCATTCATGTAAAGAGGTAATTTGACATGCATTTGTATGTCCTCACACTATGTGGGATAATTATTTTTTATTTTCAATATTAGATAGTTTTATAGTCTTGAATGATTTACTTCTGCTGACTTTCTTCTTTTTTATGTTTGTAATGATTTTCATCTAAATATTTACTTGATGACTCAAAATGAATGTTTATTTATATATGATTAATGTTTTGTTTTAGCTGATTCTTCTTATTGGATCCCTGAACACTATAGCTCAAATTACATCTGTTTTCTTCTTATTGTCGTACTTCTCCACTAATCTGGCTTGTTTGGCTCTTGAATTGGCTTCTGCACCAAACTTTAGGTAATACAAACTTTTACTAAACAGCAGTACTAACGTTGTTCAATTTTGAGCTTATAAGGCCCAAGATAATGTCTCGTAAATAAAAATAAAAAAATTTATTAAACATACATGCATAAAAGTAGCTCAGTATGTTTTGGGTGATACAAAAGGTCCACCCTACTGTAGCTACACAAAATCAACTCATACACAGGCTGGAAATTGAGTACTAAAGGGTACTGAAAAGTCTTTAATACTTACTTTCCTGCTTGTTTGCAGATTTTTTTTTTTTTTTTTTTTTTTTTTTTTTTTAAGCTGAAATGTATGGACTGAGCTGTTGTATTTTATTTTCCTTTTCATTTCAACACCATCATTTTTGAGTCTTCTTGATATGTAAAATCTTATAGTCTACTATTTGTTTGTTTTATACAGCAGTTTTGTTACGAAAAAAAACTATTGGTTATCAAGTAAAATAACTAGAATTCTCAACAAAACACTGCTGTTTAAAGGTAAAATTTTGTAAATTAACATACATAAAAAATGTACTGCAATACGACCGTTTTGGGTTGTAGGAAATGTCCACCCTTCCTCAGTTACAAAAAAGTCCACCATTCCACACAGGTAGGAATTGGCTGAATTTTAACCTTCCCTTTAAAAGGGTGGACCTTTTGTACTACCCAAAGCAAATATATTCATTTTTTTATGTGCGTAAATATTTTATACCTTATTTAGTACTAAATATAAATAACTTATTATTTTTGTTAAAGTAAAATGCTGTGGATTAAATTTTATGATTTTTGTGGTAGTCTGTGCTAGACTTCTAACTATTGTTCTTTTATTTAGGCCTTCTTTTAAGTATTTTTCCTGGCACACTGCTGTAATTGGAATGCTAGGATGTGTTACAATGATGTTTGTAGTTAGTCCACTTTATGGTGCAATAGCCATTATAATGTGCTTACTTCTTGTAATAATTCTCCATTTAAGATCCATTCCTGTTAGGTGGGGTTCAATCAGCCAAGCCCTTATGTTTCACCAGGTACGATGTAGGTTCTGATATACTTTATGTATTTTAAAGAAAGTTAAGAGAAAATTGCTCTTTTAAATTAACAAGTGTTAAAATAAGAAGGTGGGAGAGAATAAAATTTTGGCCATGCTTGTTGTTAAACTAGCTCAAGCATCGTACATTAATATGTACGCTGCTATGTAATATAGGGAAACAACAGAATTTATTTTTTTCAATATAAAAAGCTAAAACGAGTGACAGAGAAAGGCATTAGTTACATGCTAGAATGCCAAATAAATTGTCATTCCCATCTTTCTTTCAATGCCTTCATATATTTAATTTTCAGGTTCAAAGTTTACTTTGAAAATTGGCCACAACATCTTTAAAGGGTTATTTATCTACAATACTTATAATGAAAATAAAGTATGAGATAAAATAATCACAAATTTGCTCTTATAACTGAGGTAGGTTTAATCCTAGCCCTTTAAGTTAAGCATAATAACATAATTAACAACAAACAAGAAATAATATGATTAAAAAACATGATCAAAGAGAACCAAGGTAGATAGAAAAAGAAAATATGTTCTAAGAAAAATTTGATTATTATTCATTTCAGATTAAAATTATCAACTATAAGCATTTGAAGTCATTTCAGAAACTTAGTATTTACAGATAAAATGAAAATAAATGTTACCCTATGCAATTTTTTATTCAAAATTTATTATTGTTATCATCAGTTACTTAAAAAAAAACATGCATCTTTTTCTTCTTTTTTTTTTTGAAGACATATTTATTTCTACTCACTTAATCATACTTAATAATAATAAAATAAAATCATGCATTCAATTTCTATTGATTCAATTTATTGGTTTCGTTTGAAAATGCTTTCATTTTTCTTTTAAAAATTGTGAAAGTCAAAACAATATTTGTGAAATAAAATCAAAAGATCTGCTTGTTAACGTTGTCAAATAACTGTACATTTTACAGTTTTTTGTAGCATAACTTGATGCTTAAAAAACATGAAAGGAGATTTTCACTGTTCAAGCCATTAAAAATTCTTATATAATTTCTACATTTATAATGTAATAGATTCCATTAAGAAGATATCAAACTATGCTTTAAATAATAATAATAATTGGCAGGGTGTCAAACTGTGAGTAAACAGACTTGGCTTTGAATTCCGATTGATCAAAGACTACTGTGTACTTACGGCACAAACATGCACATTAAATCTTAAGAGACCATATGTCCTCTTGCTAGGTAAATCAGCAAATGGGAGATGAGCGATGTAAATGTGGGAATGGTTTGATTTCTGGTGATGTTCTAAATTGTGTGGTACACCAAACCTCTACTCTTTGTAAAACCCCTGTGGATTTACATACATTACTTTAAATAAGTTCAGTATAGCAAGGCTGTCAGTCTTCAGATTTTGTTTTTTCTTAAAATGTTCATAGTTTCAAGCAGCTGTACATATTATTTGGATGATTAAATATTTAATAACTTTTTTCTGCAGGTTCGCAAATACTTGTTGTTACTGGACAGCCGAAAAGACCATGTTAAATTTTGGAGACCGCAGTTTCTGTTATTGGTTGCTAATCCTCGTTCCTGCCTACCACTTATCCTGTTTGCTAATGATTTGAAGAAAAGTGGTTTATATGTCATTGGACATGTTAAAATTGGTCAACTTGAAGAAAAAATAGTATCAGATCCTGTTGCAGAGGAGTATCCCTTGTGGTTGACCCTTTTGGATAAACTGAAAGTAAATTAATTGTATATTCTTTTAACATAAATTATGTCATTTTATCATGGCAGTTATTTGAATATTTGTAACTTTCAAAAGCCATTCTTAATGTTAAAAAAAAACAAAAAAAAAAAAAAAAAAAAACTGAGAATGATAAATTATATTAATTTAAACAAATGAATTATGAAGGAATTAGTTTTTTCTTTAAAAATATATTTAGTTAGATATTAATTTTTAACATTTTAACTCTACGATTTGAAATCATTACCCGATATATAAGTTTTATTATTGATAAATATATATTGTTAGCATATTAATGACTGTAAATCTGTTTCAGCATTAAAAATATTCTCTTAATATGTCCAGTTTGTGAACATATCTCAGCTTGCTTTTATTCTAGTTCTTGATTAATATATATTATATTATGATTTATGACAGTTATATTTAATATTTGAGTTGGACTGAAAGATAGATTTAAAAATTACGATGCTGAAACTAGAATGTATTTTACATTGAAAATTAAAGTTATCTTCAAGTTAATAAAGTAACTTTTAATGAAAAACTCTAGTTTCTTTATTAATGCTATATTTTAAATTATTAAAATTCTAAACCTCAGTTATAAAATTAAGTTTATATACTGCTTTTATATTATCTGTTATGTAGTTATATTATCTGTAATAGTAATAATAGAGCATTATATTGTATGAAGATCAAAGTGACCTGTTTTATGCTTACAACTCAGTTTTGATCATATGAATATAATATATACATAATTTAAATTTTGTTAATATTTAAAAATTATGTAACTGTTTATGAATGTATATTATTAAATATGTATACTAATGAAATAAATTTCTTAAGTGGACTGAAATGTGTCATATCTTTTGTAATTTATAGATTTCGCTATGCATTGCATGTATTATTTCTAATACGGCTTATTATTTTACTCTAGATTAAAGCTTTTGTAGAAGTAACTTTATCCCCTACTGTGAGAGAGGGATTTCATCACTTGGCTCGACTTTCTGGTTTAGGAGCTATGAAACCTAATACAGTTCTCCTGGGATTTTATGATGAAATCGAACCTGAAGACTTTTTTGAGAAAGATACAATGTTCAGTGATCTGCAAAGGGTTATTCTCAAAGATCAGGTGTTTTTAGAGCTCAGGGAACATATGGATCAGAGATTCCTGTCTAGAGAAGAATACATCCAAATTGTTTGGGATGGCATCTTTTGCTTACAGAAAAATGTGTGCATCGCTCGCCACTTTCATAAGCTGGATAAGAAAGCACTAATGAAGAAAGGAGTCAAAAAATACATAGATCTATGGCCTATGAACTTCTTCAATCCGAAGTCAGTTACTTGCATAGACAATTGCTGGCAATTTATAATGCAATTGGCCTGCATATTAAATATGGTAGGAGGTTGGAAGAGCAGCACGATTATTCGCGTGTTCATGTGTGTCAGCGCACACATTGAAAACTCCTACTACTTTCAACAGCAGTGGGAGAACATGTTAAGACTTCTGCGTGTGAATGCTAGTATCAGTATTATATTATGGGATCATGTAACAGCCCTGTTGAATCCATCTGAAGATTCAGAGTATGGAGAAATAAACATGGCTTATATTTCAGGAATCAACACAATGATTAGACAGCACAGTCAGCAGTCTTCAGTTGTGTTTATTTACCTCCCACCCCCACCTCAGACAACCGATGAACAGCTGCTGTACTTGCAGCAGCTGGATGCTATGACTGTGAATTTACCACCGACGTTGTTGGTGCACGGAATTAGCCCAGTTACTTCAACTGCTTTATGAGCTTCTAGTCAGCACAAGAAACTAAAGCATAAGCAATGGCTTGATGAGATATTTTACACATATTTTAGATTTAACATCCTTCATATGTTTTATGCTTGCTTATGCTGTGTAAATTCATAAACGTGTAACATAGTACGTAAATAAGCATGTGTGATGTTTGTGAAACTCTTTCTTATATACCCCAATTATAATTTCATAACCAAAGATTTAAACTTATAATTCCTCTTGTTTTTTACCAGTCACTAGTTAGTAGTACTTGCAAGGAAAAGTAATCTGCATGCTAAAAGTATCTTATTTTCAATCATCCATTATGAAGTTTTATTAATGTAGTAAAATAACTTATTAAACGAAGTTATCACCATATTGAAGATAGAAATTAGTGCCTATGCAGTAATTCTAAAACTTTTTCAATTTGTAAAAATTATAATAAAATCAATGTGATATCTACTTTTATGAGTATTTTTTAACCAACTGGTAGTTGTGCAATTTTAATTTTAAATTTCACCATTAATTTAAATTTGATGCATTATTTCTGAATTGTTTATAAAATCATTGTTTAGTAAATATATATATATATTCTGAATTGTGTTGTTTGGGTTTAGGAATATAGGAATTTTAGGTTTTAAATAGTTTATCTTCTGAGAGGTTTAAATTATTTTCACATGCCACTTAATAAAACTTTAACAGTCATACTCTGAAAATTTGACTGTTAAAGATAAAATTATCTGATCTGTTTAGTCATTTATAAAAAGTAGTAGTTTTAGATTAAAATTACTTTTCTTTATATCGTAAAATATTTGTTTATGATTCATGCTTGGTAATTTTTAACTTTTTCAGTTCTATACAATCTTTGTTTAAATATCTGTTTATTAATTTATTTTTTATTGTGATTGATGCATAATTATTTGATTAAGTATAAAGAAGACCTACCACAATTTGTATTTGAACTCAGTTTGGTTTAATCTTTTTATTTTCTCTGAGAAAATAGAAAAAAACAAAATGTTTTATAGTTTATTTTGTTTTAATTAAGACAGTGAATTAAATTTATTGTTGATTTTGGCAATTTCACTATGCCAGAGCATCCAATTACTTGAAAATTAGGCATAATATAAATTGTGTTTTTATTTGAAAAAAATGAAAATTAGTTGTCCCTTATTTTTTCATCCACATTAATGTAATATAAATTAAAATTTATAAACATTTAGCAAAATTTTTTCATACTTGAATGGCATATTTATTATATCAAAGGGGTATAATAAATTTCTTATTTTATTTTTTTCTTGGGTTAAGAAAAATTTTAATCACTCATTATCTTGCCATTTTGAACTTTAACTTTTGTGTGATCATTCATATATCAGTGTGAAGAGTGCCATATCAGATGCAGAGTAAAATTGAAAGTGTTTAAATTACTAATTCTTTAAGATGAAGGTAATGAAATTTTTTCTGCTTTAGAGCTTGCTTGTTAGGATCACCAATAAATTATAAGTTACAGTCATTTTGGTTACTTAAGAGCTGTGACAAATGTAACATAATGGTAGTTAAAATGTAACTTTAATGACATCAGAAATGTTGCGTTAGTCTTAACAGAAATGACCAGTATTTTACTAAAATTCAAAATTAGACTATTCTATACTTACTTACAATCTTGCAACACACAACTTTAGAGTTGAAAATGTTATTTTAAATTTATTTTTAAATAATCGATCATTAAAAGCATTTTCATTTTCAACTACAAATATTATGTTAGTCATCAGGGAATAACCTATAAATATTATTATTGAATAATTTTTTGCATATATATATATATATATATATATATATTTATTTTTTGAAGCAAATTGCTGTTTTATTTTATGCTGATTTCACTTTATTCCATAAATAAATATGTTTGCTTTAGCTTAGTATTCTAGGCTCAAAAGATAAGATTTTGACCATGCAATTTTTTCTTTATACATATTCATTTTGCTGTATTTAAAACTTCGCTTAAAGTATTAAGAATTTTTAAATTGACTGTGATATATTTGACCAGTATAGACTATTCTGCATTGTCACACACAAGCTTATCATCAGATACTTCACTCGATACTTCAATATATATATTTTTAAACTCAGAATTTTTTATGCTGCATTTTATTTTTGTCTTGCAAACCTGTGAGGAAGTGATTCTGAGATAGAGCTGGGCACAAAATGAATCAATCTTGATCAAAACAACTTTGTTAAGGAGAGAATAGTATTCTTTTAAGCATCATCACATTAAAAAAAAAAAAAAAAAAAAAAGATACCTGGAGGACATACGATAGTTCATAAACCTTCCTCTATATTTTTAAAAATTGAAATGCTTAATCTGCTGAATAATTTATCATCACTCTTAATACAAAGATATGAATAATTACATGTTGTACTTTCTTCTAGTAAACAGTTTTCTAGTTGTCGTTTTTTTTCAGTGTGTATAAACTTTCAATTCATTTTAATCAGAACTGTTGTTTACTGATTCCTAATTATTTGATTGAAAAGTGTTATTTGTGCAAATTATTTAGCGAGAATGTGCAATTTTATTTTTGTGAACCATTACTGCTTTACTAGCTATTGTTGTTAACTTCTTTTGATGGTTATTTCATGATCTAAATTAAGTTTATTAAAATGAAAATAAAAAGCTTCAAATTGCTGTTTATAGTTGACTGCAGATTGAATTAATTAATACAACAGATTAAACAAAGAGCAATTATTGCCATTGGTTATAAATGCTATTTTTTCTTGTATATTGTATTAGAGTTTTTTTGTTCCCTCTGTGAAAAAAGAAGGATGTTATTGTTTGTAATATGAAAAAATTGTACGTATCTTTGTACAATGTACTGAATGTCAAAAGAATACTCTGTTAATGATCTTGTTTGATAAGTGTCCACATGCTAATTTTAAATAACTTGTATCAGTATTTATTAATATCTGATGTGTGTTTTGATTAAATTTGAAAATAGTACGTTATACTACTTGGGTTATTTATTCACTCTTAAAAATATTAGTTTATAGCTACACACTACAGTACTATTTAAAAACAGTATTTATATTTTGACAAATAATTTAATTAAGTTCTAAATTTTTAGACTGGAATTATAAAAAAACAAATATTTCTAATCATTATAACATTCAGTTAAAAGTAAAATTAATTGATAATGGATGTTTTCTTTCTCTGTTTCATTTGAACTAAAAAAATCATTGAAATATTTATGTAAGATCTACTGAGAAAAATATATATACAGTCAACTCCGGATGTAGTGAACCAGAATATAGTGAACTTTCGGCTATAGCGTATGCATTTCTTTAATCCCAATTCACACACATTAGAAACGTGCATAGCATTTTTCGGTTTAAGTGAACTTAAAAATTTCTGGACGATAAAGGTAATGCTGTTTGATTCCTACAAAGAGTGTCCCTTTTGTGTGAGTAGAAAGAAAGATTATCAAGCACCTGTTCTGAAATATAGGTGAATTGCCAATGTCTAGGCTAATTTACTTGAAAAAGGGGGAGGGGTCGGAGGAGGTCATAATTTTTTCAATGCTGTAATATATCGTACCCTTTAAAAGCATTCATTAACAAAAGCAAGGTCCTTTTGTAAGTGAACCAAAAGCTAAAATTTCGCTCTTGACTTTGGCTGATTTCATTTTCCATTCTCAATGCAATATCACAGGCTAAGAGTGATAGCACCCTTTTGTCAACTGAATTGAATGTACATTATTTCCATGAATGTGATTAAATTGTGTTTATTTTACTTAAAAACTAGTTCTAGAACCATAAATGCGGTCCATTATGTTTGATTTACTTAATAAACATCCCGTTCTTGTATAAAATTCTATTTTCTAGTTTTGTATTGTTTTATTGTTGTCGGAGATTGGAACATTGGTTTAAGTGAACTTCGGATGTAGTGAACGAAATTTGCCAGTCCCCAGAGGTTCACTATAACTGGAGTTGACTGTATATATTTATATGTATATTTTGATATATTTAAATGTGGATCTTAATTAATTAAAACTATCAGTAGATTGGTTTTTGTCTATAAAGCATGTTTCTGTAGAAATACATGCATTTTATGATTCATGATATTCTAAAATTGTAACATTTTGAAAAGAAAATAAATTGTTAAGAATTACTAAGATAGCTACAAAATGTTTCTGTTTCGATTTCTACATGTGTATTGTCTTTGTAACAGTGTAGATATTGCACCATATATTCTATCTTTCTTTAAACTGTGTGATAATCTAGCTGATACATGAAATACCTGTGTAATGTTGCTGCCTTAAACAGGTATATATGGATGCTTTTATTTAAATTTAATATATTTTCTTCCGGTAATTTATTTTCATTACACTATTATTAATCTTTTTAAAATTTAGTTTATTTTCTTGCTGGCATGCAATTTTATATGTAAGGGAAACTGCGGAGACTTGATATCTAGTTCGAAAATCAGAAATAATGTACTTTTATTCTTTTTTAAATCACAACTGATAAAATTTGTCCTTATCAACAAACATGGTAACAAATTTTTGTTTAAGCATTTTTATTTAGATTTAGACAGAAATAATTAACAGTTGCAAAAAGGGATCAAGTCTCCTAAATCTCCCCTACTGATATAAAATATGTTTTATATTTTTTATCCTGTGATGGCACAACCTTCTACTGCATATTTAATAATATGCAGTCATGTGATTGAATCAGCATTAGCGGTAGCACTAGAAAAGACCAAGAGTCTTCATTATTTAAAAAATATTAACAAGTATTTTTCATAGTACAGTTATAAGGATTGCAACTTTTTGAATCGATATATTTTCAGAGAAGTAGGGTGTTTTGTTGATTTATGCTGCACATAAAGTATATTGATATGAAATGTTTAGATGACTTGATTAATGCTGAAAATAACTTATAATATTTGGAATGTGGCATCCTTTTTTTTTATTTTTTATGATGAAACTCCTACCTCTGTAAATCATTTTAAAAAGGGTAATATATTAGCACAAAGAAAATTGTATTACTTCTGTTTGATTTTGATTACATGAGAGAAACAATCTTTTCGTTAAGTATATTTCTCATATAAAATATCATGAACAAGCTTAAACTTTCTGAATTCCATTTTGTAAGTATGATAATTTATAGGATTAAAAATGGTTTTTTCATAAACTGTGGTTAGTCTGGTTAATGCTGTAAAAGTATGGATTTTTCATTAATTTTTTGAAAGTTACTATAATTTGTTGACATTTGTGTGTTTTTTGAAATAAAAAATAGAATTGGTGTTCTATAAAGTGTGCAATCATAGTGTCTTAATCCGTAAGGAAAATAATTTTTTCTTTTTAAAAATAGTTTAATATTAAATGTGAAAAGCATTTGTTGTTTGAAATGAAAGACTTTTAATATGTTGTAGAAAAGAGTGTTATTTTCTGTACAATTAAAGTGTTACTACAGTGGCAGCTGTTATGTTCCTTTATACATATTTGTTAGTGAGCATTAAAAATTAAAATAGAAACAGCTATGTAAAAGTTGTTATAATTGATTGTGCAGTATCTTTGTGGTCATAAATTTAGTTTGCTTGAAATATGCATCTACTGCATTTTGTTTTTTTTGTTAATCAATACTATATACAATATATGAGACAAATGATCACATAAAGAAAAAATGGCTGTAGTTTTATTCATCTTTATTGTTAACAATCGAACACTGTTTCTGAAGTTCATGAATAATTTTTTAATTAAAATTCAATATTTTTGTGACTGTTGGATTTTGATATTTACTGCATATTTTTAATATTTACTGTTAAGCAAGTATTTCCTAATTGTATTAGTTGATTTTTAACTTAATACAGTGTAAGCTCGATATCTCGAAAACCTTGATTTCTCGAATATCTTTTCCTTAAAAACTGACTCCCTTTTATTTCACCTCACTATCTTGAAAAATTGATATCGTTAATTTTTCTTGTGTCCCTTTGACTTTGAGAGATTGAGGTTACACTGTATATGTATAACATATTAATTTTTATGTCTATTTTTTTTTTGTCAGTAAAACTTTATTTAATTACTATTTATTGTGATCTTTATTTATTTTCTCTCCACTAAAAATTTAAAGATTTTTAGTGTTTTCTTCAAATAAGTGAGATCTTTTTTACCTTTGTGATAACTTATTCTTCCTAATTTTAAGTTGTTATTCTACTCAGTAACCAATGATAAAGAGTCTAGAAAATGCATTTTAATGATAATTTATTTATTTAAAGTTTGTATACATATTATACCTTTTCTTTTGATATTTTAGGATATGAAAAAATTAGCATGGTGAAATAAAAACCACTGCTATGTTTAAAAATGAACTATGAACATACATATATGCATTTATCACAATTTCTTGACAAAAATGAATTGTAATATTTATGCTTATTTAATTAAAACTTTCAGTATTTTGAATATTTGAGTCTCAGCATACACGCTCTTTAGCATGTAAAAATTAACAAAAACTTCATACATATAACTTATATAGATGTTTCTATATAAGTTCTAATAGTAAACACACACACACACACATAATTTAAATTCCTTTTATACTTACACATACTTTCTATGTTATCTAGTCACTGACTTAACATTACTGCAAGTAATTTATAAACTCATAAATACAAAGTCTTTTCTTGTGATTTATTTCATCTTTCTGTTGTATAAATCTTAATTTTTATATTTTACAATCCAAATTGAATAAGCTTGCAATTTTTTTGCATTAATAGATTTTCAAAATTCCATCTTTACTGTTCTTAAAGTTTTCTTTCATTGATCATCATTATTAATAATTTTCTTTTATTTGTTTGTAACTGAACATAATTGTATCTGCAGGTAAATATGATAAACTATTTAATGTACCTGCATTAACTAATTTTTAATATAATTCAAGAGTTAAAAATGTTATGAAACATCTTTATTTATTTATTTTTTAAATTTTAACTGTTGTCCCTTGTTAGAATGTATCTTAAAACTTTTTTTTTTTTTACTACTACATTACACTTATTCATTATGCAAATTTATTTACCTTTTGTATGAACAGTGCATTATTATACAAAAAATAAATTCTTATTACAGATTCATTTTTGGAAATCTTGAGTATTTAACTTTATTTTTAAAATGTTGTAGAATGTATATCTGGAATCTGAAACAAACTGTTACTTACATTTATTTTTACATAAATAGTTGTTAAGACAAGTGTTTGCCAGAAACATGTTTGTTATACTTTAGTGTCTTCAGTAAGTTATTATTATGTAATAATTGTAATTCATTTTTCTGGGTTTAAATTGGTATGTAATAATGGGGGGGGGGGACACAAAATGTTTCTTATTGTAGAAAATACTGCTATTTTCAAGTAGGTGATACCTAAATTTTCTTTAAATATTTCCCCCCCCCTTTCCTTTCCTTTTTTTTGTTTTTTGTGTGGGTGTGGGCGGGGACTGCCCCCTCTTGCCCTTAGTAAGTTATACCTATGTGTTCTTTAAGACCCCAAAATCTTTTTAAAAACTATTTTATACTGTTACTGAGTATGCGGTCCTGTTGCTAAGGCATCAAATTGAAAATATTTATGTAAAAACAGTACGATGACAGTACAGAAGAGAGTTGTTTTTGTTGTACTCCAAGCATTTAAGACAACTTTACTAGATATTTCTTCAGCATATCTATGTCACTTGATCAGTTCATCCTTCAGAAATACTGTAGCCCAATGAAGTAATATTTATTCTTTATCAAAGAAAGGCATTAAATAATGATTTTAGCATTTTAAAAGTTTTTAAACAATGTGCTCTTATATAGATATATATATGTATATAATCAATGTTTACGTGACAGTGTAATTTCATGTATGGGCACCCATACAGGAGCCCTAACTGTTAGTATAGTAAACATTTTTTTTAATAGTCTACCTTTTTTTTCTTTCTGTATTTTAGTACTAATATGTCTCAAAACCCAAGATGAGGAGTTCCCCCGATCTCTCCTCAAAAGTATTCATATGGGTGCCCATGGTTTCATAGATAAGGTCAGTTTTCAATGAGACCTCTTGAGCTGAAATTTTATAGGTCAAAACTTACTATCACAAATGGTTGATATAAAAAGAAAAAATAGTTGTTATTTTAGTGCTTTGTAATGTTTTACAGTGATACAGATTTATTTTTTTATATTTTATTAGTGGCTTATAATAGCTTAGTTTACTAACAATTAACATTTCTGAAGTCTTTTGAATTATGAATTAACACACAGAAAATCAGCATCAGATCATGCTTTCTAAATAATACTCCTGATAACGTCGCAATTTTGTTTAAAAATTCCTCTTTTCCTGAATGGTGAAACAAACATACAATGTTTAACAAAAATAGAACCTGTGAACCTAGGCCTAGAGAATTTTTGTTTCAACAAATTAAAACTGGCTTATCTATATATAAGATATGTTGTGAAGAATTTTCCTGATTAAAGAAAAAAATCCATTGTTGTAGGAGGAAATTGAAAAATAGTTTTGAATCTTCAATAATTATCACACATTAGCCCACTAACACCCTGTCTGTGTTCTGCAGTATTTGGATAAATAGCAAGGCATTGCTGTAATTATCGCATTTAAATTTGCTATTTTTTAGATTTATCAAATACTAATGTTCTATAAAATAAATTATGAAATGTACTGATACATTTACAACAATTCTCTTAAGAAGGAAATTTGCCTTCCTAGAAGAATGTCCTAGTGCAGGTTGACCACCAACTTGGAATTATCAGAAAACAGGAAAATGTCAATTTCTAGAAATATCAGGAAATTTAGTTAAAAAAAAAAAAAAAAAAATACCTGGCATTCAAAAGATGTGGGTTTAAATTGTAATTTCTAAAATAGGATCTTTCGTACCCCTAAATATGTATGTTAAAATTTTTTTTGTTTCCCCTCATAATTTTATTTTTAATCAATACATTTACCTTTTTTAAACAACAGTGTTAATTTAAGTATCATTAATACTGGGCTGCCAATTGCTCTACATTTTACAAAGATACTCTGTAAAAAAAAGTTGTTTTGCTCTGAATTTCCTGAACAGTTGCTGCAGCTCTGTAAACAAGTACCTGTAGGTTTTAATATCTGCAGCAGACATTAATTAAAAGAAAAGAAAAGTGTAAGACAAAGTAATTCCAGTGTCCAAGAATTTTTATGTCTTGTCAAGGGGTAAATTAAATCTCTTAATAATATTATTCATTAAACAGAGTGTCTACCGGTCAGGAAAATCAGAAAAATGTCAAATAGGTTAGGAAAGTCTAGAAAAATCCTGGAAAATGCAAAATGGGTCAGGAAAATTCTCTGAAATTATAAATATTCCTTTGTCTAAATTTTTTTTTTTTTTTAATCTCTTCAGAGTCCAGAGAGTGAAAAATATGATTCAGAATATTTGTGAGGTATGTGATGCTCACACCTGTTTTACATTCTGCAGTGAGGTATTTTTTATCACAGAAGAGCCGTAAAGCTATCTGTGTATGACTAGTGATAAAATATAGAAATTTTCACTAGTATTGCTTTTTATTCTTGCAAATTTGAAGTGTAGTAGACTGAAAGATAAAACATTGTTTGAAATTCCGTATCTGCATTTAATATCGTCATTTAAATATATCACATAAGCACTGCCTGTAACACAGTAGTATTGGTCAGTACTGGTTAAATCTGAACTAACTATAGTATCTTACTTGAAACTCATAGTATTTTATTTATTTTTTTCTATCTAACTTCTATCAATAATAGTGTTACAGATGAAAATTTATTTCAAGTAAGTTGTCGAAAAATATTACACTATAAAAAGGGGGTTATACTGTTGTGGGATTTCCCAAAGTAAACTGCATCTATGGTCCAGAAATGTTTTTTGGAAACTCCCAAAATTCTGGAAAAAGTCAGGAAAGTGACTTTCAGAAATTTAGTAGACACCCTGATTAAAAAATTGCTTTCTCTCTCTCTCTATATATATTTATATATTGTCAGAGTCCCTATATTGATATGTATTTTTATGCAGGATATAAAAATATTAGAATTTGGCCAATAAAAAAACACCTTGATAAAATATTGATTTTGACTCTTGAGTGTTTATTAAAGTTGGAAAAAAAGAGAAGTATAAAATTATTCATTTCATCATCAGTAAATGACATTAATGACGACACAAAAGAAAAGTGAATTGAAAACATTCATTTTTTCGCATAAAAAAGCATTCAAAATAAGCACAAACTGTACTATGTTTCAAAGAGAAAATTCATTAAAACTGTGATATAATTAAATGCACCTTTATTCTTAAGTTTTAAGTTATTTATGCATATAGTAAAAATATTTCATTTGTAGACCTATAAAATCAAATATAATCGGAACAGAATTTTGAGATTATGAAACCTAACAACTCAAAGTAGATAAATAATCTTGCCGTAATGCAGATTCTAGAATTACCTGTGCAATTAATGATGCGTATAATAGTGATTTAGAATTCTTTGTCTATATGTCAGTTATAGATCACAAATGAAGTTTTCATACCAAATGCAATTTAAAACTGTGATCAAGGGAATTTTTCAGATGTGTAATACAAAAGAAAAAAAAATATATAATTACTAAATGATAAAATTATTTTCACGAACTTGAAGGACTATTTGCTTTGCTCTATTCTTACAGTATTGTTTTTTTTTTTTGTTTTTTTTAAATTAAAATTAGCACTGTATGTATTTTTATCAGGGAAGTAATATATTAAAGAATTGACAATCATTGTTAAGCCGTAATTTAAAATTATGCTTGCCTTGTGCAGAGTGAAAAGTACAATCACAGTATATATATACATACATACATATTAAAAAATAAATAAATAAAAAAGAAATTGATATTTGTGCTGATAAAGGACTAATCTGCATGAATTTGAAATTATGCACTCCTTGTGTAGATGAAAAAGTTCAAGTAACAAACAGAAAGACTCTCCAAAAGACAAAAATTTCAAATTTGCATTATAAAAATTTAATCTGGAAAGTAGTACACTGAAATCTTAGAATAAAAAAGCCTTAAGTTTTAAATTAGAAAATGACGTTTGAAGTTACATGTTTCCAAATTTCAGAAATAGTTTGGATTTACAAATAGTGATGTCAACATATAGATATTTCTTAGACTGAAAAATGTTATAAAAATTTGCCTTTGAACTATTTAGAATTTTATTTTTAAGTTTTATCTTTAATCAGTCAAATACAAAGTTGTTAAATTTTTGTTTGAAAAAAATGTGACAAAATTTTAAAATTCAGAAATTTGCTAATAATTAACAACCTTTTAATTTCAAATTTAATTTTTGTAGTTTACTAATGTTATAAGTATATCCTTGGCTACTGCACTTCTTTCTCGACAAAGACATAGGTTGCACAAATTAAATTTGATTTTAAGACAAGTTTACATCAGCTGTAACAGAAACCAAGAGTAAAATTTGAAAGGAATGCTTGTCAGTAACAACTGGGAATGAAATTTTAAATAATTAAACTTGTGTGTTATTAGTAACCAGAAATAGTACATTGAAGACTTCAGAGGTCATGAATGTATGTGTGTGCTAAAAAATATTAAAATAATGTTAGCTGATAAAAATATAGAAATATTTAAAAGTGTTTTGTTAATAATTTAAATTGCATATGAGAAATTTCTACCTCATGGGCCAGATTTAGCAAATGGTTTCTTTAGCCATTCTCAGAAAATTGAATTTTCAGATGAGATATTACAAATTTAATAGTCAACTAGCATTAAACAAAAAATTAGCATATAATGACCTTTGGAAAAGTTCCGATTGACTTCAACACATTTCAAAATGTTTTAAGGTAATATTTTCACATTTTACATTTGGACAGTGAAGACCTCAATTTTTTTATACAATTACCCAAGTAATTATCTTAATCTGACTCATAGTGATTCACTGAACACTCCATATTCAGAATATAGAATGTATCGGGTGGGAGTTTATGTGGGAATAAAAGATGCAGTAAAATTTTTTTAAGGAATAAACAATGTAAAAGCTAACTATAGTGAGTATTAGGGTCATTCAAAAATTAAAGCACCCTTTTGAAAAAAAAAAAAAAAAAATGTTTACTAAAAGAAGACCAAAATACTTGTGAGATGATTGAATGCTTATTGGCGAATAGAAATTAAATATCAGCAGCACACTTTTATTTAAATTTTAATTAATATACTTGAAAACATAAAGACAAAAAAATGTCTCTTGCATTATCAACTTTTAAATAATCACCCCATTCTTTCTTATGCAAGTAAAAAAGTACTTTTCCCTTGTTAGCATTTGGACATCAATATACTTCCTTTTTCTGACACGATAATTTTTTTTATTAATTTATTTTCTTGCGATATTGACATATTAAGTCCCCTGTGTTACCATTTTGGTTTTTCTCAATATTTAACTATATGATTTATGTAAAAAAAATACAGTAATATTGTAAAATGATAGTAACACCTATCATTCAAACATTCTATTGGAATTGATTTCTTTTTTATAAAAGTTCTATTCTCTTTTGTTAGAGACAAAAAACATGTTAGTTATACTGGAGACAAAGTAACACAGGGGACAGTAAAGTAACAAAGAGGACAAATGTTTATAAAACAGCAAGAATGTAACAACCTCAGAAATCAGGTTTTATAAATTTATTTCATGCAGATATCAAAGTGTGTATACCTAACTCATAGAATACTTGGACTCCTTTCATTTTAAAACTTGGGTTAACCTATGTTACCAATACCATGGCAACACAGTGGACCAAATGGAATGAAAATTCAACCTTGTGTTCATATTTTTATAGAAATAATATTAAATGGCATGGATTGTTTCATTGCTTATAGTTAAAAAATTTATAAATTATAATAAATTATCATTAAAAATCAAGAGTAACACAGGAGACACAGTTAAAGCACACCCACCTTAAAAAATCACAAAATGACTTCCAGTGATGAATGACAATACTTTAAGGTGTACAGGTGATTACTGTTGCCAACTTTTAGTTAAATTCTTGTCGTAATATCAACAAAAAAGTGAGAGTAATGCAAAGGAAAATACTGGGGTAATTTGTATTATGTGTAATATAATATTGCAAGAAGCAAGTTTATATCATGAAACATTGGTTAAAAAAAATCATGTAACTGAAAAAAAAAAAGATAATTTAAGAAGCAAAAAATACAAGAAATCTGAAATTTAATTATAAAATTAAAAATTGAATTTTGCAGTAAAATCGAGAAAATATTTGCTGTTGAACCAAAGTATAGAAATTGTTTTATTTTAATTTTCTCAGGTAACCTTATAAATAATTTTAAAATGTGTTCTTTATGAGGATATCTTGTGTAGTTGAAATATGCTTAATTTTATCCTAAATTATTATCAAACATGGTTTTTGTTAGAATCCAGTGATGTCAAATAAGATTCTTGTATATATTAATTTGTAAAAAAGGGGCAACATATATAAAAAGTTATTAATTAAAGGATGTAATGTTAAAAATAGAAATGCAAAATTCAGGAAAGCACGCTAGATAAAGTCAGGGAAGAGCGTGATAGATGTCAGGGAAACAAAAGGTGTGAAATCTGTAGAAACCCTGTTAAATCACTTAACATATGTTCCTACACTAAATTACAAGTTGTGTGGTTTTACACACAACTTGTAAACCTACCTAGAATTAATTATAGGTAGTCTATTATATTTATTTAGTTTCCAAGTATTTCATAAAAAGCTTTATTAAGTTAATTTATATATTGAACTCATCAAATACTTTGTTTACAATTATTTTAGACTGAAGATTTCCAAAATGTTTTATTCTCTTGCTCTTCATCTAAAACAATACTACTAATGGAAAGTTATTAATTTCAAACAACATATTGTAACAGAATTTTCTAATTTTTATTTTAATGCCATAAATTTGTAACAAATAGCTTCCAATTGTTTTAATTTTATTTGGCAATGAGTATTCGAAAATCAAAAATTTCACCAATTGTAATTGTATTAGATTATAACATGAATTTGCTGCTTTTGAGTTAGCAGGTTTTGTAATCTCAACTTTTTTCCACAGCCATTGTATGGCTAATTTCATAATAAGTTAAGCTGTAAAAAATAGTCCATATCGCTCTTCAACGTTTTTCTTCTATTGTATAATAAAATAATCTTTGAACACACAGTAACCTCTGTATTCCAATGTATTTAACATAGTATAGTCAATTCAAACACAACAGCTATAAGAATTAGCTGTTTTATATCACAAAATTTTATTTTATTTTTTGTTTAGTGAATTGGTTATTTATACTGGGCTTCCAGTTTTATTCCTCCAATTTTTTGCTGAAAGATGATTAAAATGCCAGTGTGATAGTCTTACATGTGATTAACTTACCATTCCTTCTTGTCAGAACTTTGGAAAAAGTAATGTCTGTCTTTGTCTGAATCAAGATTTATAATGAGATGAATGTCAACATTATCTCTTTGTAATTTTGTAATATGGTATTGTGTTGTGCAACTCATTAAAATGCTATGTATCAGTACTGGTTTCATTTATTTTAAAGTTTCTAATACATCAAGAAGGGAGATTGTGAATCTTAAAGGGCCACATTAACCACACGAAATATAAGGGTTACCATGACAGTTGACCAGTACCAATTTCGCACAGTTTCCGAGTCAAACTGGTTGTTCAGGTTGCATGACTAGTGGAGTCATGATGGGTAACTCAATGTTTGGTGAATGCCTCTGTAAAAAGTATTATTTAACCCCTTGAGAATGGGCCACTTTTGTCACATTTACTGAAAAATTAACAGTGATTTGAAAAGAAAATAAATTACTAAGGTATTTAGTACATTCCAAACCAGTGTCACACTGATGCATCAGTGGTTATGACGACTGTACTATGTTCAATGAATACATATACATATGCTTTCTTATGTATGTAGAGTGATAATTTTTTACTGCATACAACACTTTTCAAAATTCTTTTTTTTAATTTAAAAGGGCACAGCTCAGGTCCAATATTAATTTGGTCACATTCTGATAATAGAGTCAGGTGGGGTAAAATGATCATAAATTTAGCAAGTTTAAACTTTGCTGAGCTACATCTAAAAAATGACACAACATAGTTAAACATTTTTGACTAATATTTTACATTGGACAATCTGCAAGTTGTTATAAATGTTTGTTTACTTCTTTTAAAAACATTTAAATTGATGAATCATTTCTTTTTTCTAGCTTGTTATTATGACCTCATTCATAGTGTGGGATTAAAATGATTATAGATGAAAAAATAAAAATGACAGAAAATTATGTTTTGTGGATATAATCAACTTAAAAATAGATATTGTACTTTATAAAGCTATCAAAAATTAAAAGTGTACTGCCCCATCAAACTTTGTCTCATCCTGTATTTGAATTATCTGTTCAGTTTCAACTTCACTGACATCATCTTTCCTGGAAATGTATATTTTTTCAAATTAAAATTTTGCAAAGTATTTAACTGTAAATTTGTGCTCCTTTTATGCGGGCAAAAAAATCTGTCCAAAAAAATTTAATAAAACTTTTACCACAGCACTTAACAGCCAGCAGATATTTTGTCCAAAACAGGTGTTACAGCTATGCCATTTTGAACTCTTCTTTCAGCTCTTTTTAAATTGAAGAATTGGACTTTTTCTTCACAAAATTCCGAGACTAGCATACTTTCCTTACTTCATGGACTTCATGCTTTTCTTCAAAATGTGCAGCAAACACATGCTCTGTTAGCACCTATTTATAAATGCATGATTCCAATATTGTAAGTTTCGGGTTATTTTTCTCATTTTGAGGTAAAAATAAAAATAGACTAACAGAATCTGTTTATTTATTTATGTTATTGCTATTTAATATCTTAAATATTACAGATGAAAAAAAATCTAAAATGATACACATGTTCTTAAAATGCAAGCCTAGCAGTATGATCGTTTTACCCCACTTTATTTAAACTACTCCAGAATAAAAAATATGAATACAATTTAACTTGATGCAGAAATGTATTCCTTAAGAATGATATTAGCATATGTATCATCAAAATTTCTAGAACTTTGAATCACAAAAATGGTACAGAAAAGTAAATTCATTCCATTTCAAGCAGAATAACATCTTACCATATGGTTAGATAATGGTCCGGTGACGATCAGCCACCTCCCTCAAAAACTGCATCAAAATTCTCCAAACTTCGTAACTTTTGGTGTATATATGTATATATTTTATTTGCATATCTCAAAAACCATTAGTCGTAGATTGCTAAGATTTTATATACAAGATTGTTGTAACATCTAGTTGTACACCTAGATTTTTGATTCCAATCTTTTGGAGAGTTTACAGGACCACCCAAAAGAATTTTGGTACTTGCATGTTATCCTAGCTAAGACGAGCGATTTTTCGCTTAGATAAATGCAGGTTGCTTGAAATCATGATGGTTCTGAATACAACTGGCAACATTTTGCCAGCACATTTTCCGAAAAAATAATTTGGTGGGAATGTCTACCAGGATAATATGCAACTACCAGAATTTCAATACATTAATGTCTGGACATCTTCAACATATGTCTGTAGTCAGTCATTGTTTGGTCCATGAACAAAATCTCACTATTTGTCATCCACCTTGTCAAGTTTTGCTGAAATATCGCCAAAAATAATTAAGCATTTTGCATGACTATAACCACCATAGAATCCACCATCCTCTAAAACCACTATTTTAACCATAGAATGTTAAAATTTTGTATTTAGAATTGTTGTAACATGTAACTGTGCTTTTGATTGCTGTCGACTGTAATTTATTTACAGGGTCACCCAGAAGATTTAAAATACATTATGGGTCTATAGATATGTTCGTTTCATTAAAAATCTGTGAAGAATAACTATTTCAGTTGTGACTGAAATCTCGCTAACTATCTCAAGCTTGTTGGCTTTTGTTAAAATATTGCCCAATTAAGTGAAACAAATCTTTAAAATTGAACTCAGCTTGGAGGTAAACTTTAGAATTGCAGTATATTTTGTCTCTTTCAAACGAAATAAGTTTAGATGAAGTGCACCGAAAATATTTCTGATTTAATAGAGGTACAAGGAAGTCATGTGGTGTCCATATCAGATTTATTAGTTGAATGATGTGAAATAAAAAAACAAACAAACAAAGCAATCATAATAAAAGGAGTTGTATATAAATTTTTGCAGTTATATTCTTCCATAATGATTGTATGCAAGAGAATTTTTTTTTTCAACACTATCGTAAATTACAATGTTACTTGAAAATATGTATTCACATAATTTATACAGTAACCAGACTATGTGCAAGCAAGTGATATATATTAAAAAAATTGGAGATGTCAGTCAGACGATTTAAATTACTTGTTATTTACAAAAAAATTGGAAAAAAAGTATCATGTTTGACGATATTTGGCTGCATAAAATGATTTAGGTTCTTGAATGTAAGCAGCAGATAAAAACAGTATTCATCAAGAATACGATTCATCAATCATACGATTAATAGTATAGTTTGCCAGCACATTTGACAAAAAATTAGTTTATTGGAAATGACCAACGGGATAATACGCAAGTACTGAAAAATCTAAGAATAATTTCTAATCCTAATATTAGTTCCACACAGAACAGAGTGGAAATAGATTTAGGTGAAAGAATAAGGATTTATTTTAATGAAGTACAGTGTAACCATTTAATCATCTGTCCATGGACACAAGAACAAGAACAGTAGAACCTTGATTTCAATAAGTCGAAAAAAAAAAAAAAAAACCAGAAAAAAATCAAGACAACAAGGTGAAATAAAAGAGGGTGTCAGTTTAATAGGAAAAACACATTTATTCAAGATATTGAAGTTCCACTGCATACCTAATTTAGAATACTGCAAAAGAATAAAAACGCTGGTAGCCAAGTTTAGTGATTATGAAAGAGTAGATTCTATTATAGAGTTTTTTTTTTTTTTTATTAAGGGTAAGCAACAATAAGTAATCGTACATAAACACATCATATGGCAGTTTCAACATAAGAAACTACCTGTTTTATTTATTTATTTTTTTAATAAACCAACCACTGGTACAAAACTAGTTCTGTAAACAATGTATACATTGATTTTTAATCAAAATATGTTTAAAAAAATAATTAATAAACCAATTCTTTAATATTTTTTATTAATTTATTCTAATGAATTTTATATGCACATTTAACAATAGAAACCACACCAGAAAGTGTTATCCATAGAAAGCATGCTTTAAAATTCATGTCAATCTAAGGATAAACCTATCTAGTCAAAGCATCAAACTATAATGAAAAAAAAAAAAAATAAATAAATCCTAAACTAGAAAGAATATCTGAGTTTGCAATGAGAGTTTAATTAGTTGCGTACAGCTTTAAAATTTTTACGATAATTCTAAATAAATAATGTACATTCTTTCATGCACACTGAAAAAAATATTTAAAATAAAATGGGGAGGGTGAATTTATTTATTTTTATTTTTTTTTGGGGGGGGGGGATAAAGATAAATATTAAATTGCATGGATTGCTATCTGAACTCCAACGCCTGTTGCTTGCTACAGTTTGTTTACATTCTCCACAGAGGGGAGCGTTCGCAATCCGAAAACCCAATGAACCTCGTCAGATTACACGTAGGGCCCGTTCGAGAATTCACCGGTTGGTTATGCACCGGTGCTACCGGTTGCGGTCATTCTTCGTTTAAGTGACGTCACGGTTTTCAACCGGTTTCGGTCATCCTCACCACATCCAATTCCAAGCCAAGAAAACAATAAACATTGGCAACACTACGCTAATAACCGGAATAACCCACCTCGCTAGCAGGGTCATTCTGGTTGCGCTCTGGTCACGCTGAGCAGACAACCGCTACATGACCGACGAAACGTTTTCGAACGCGGTTAATTCCAGAGCTCCGCCCAACGCTCCGCCTTTTCGAACGCTCTGGTCGTGCACCGGTGTTACCGGTGCACAACCGATGAATTCTCGAACGCGCCCGTAGTTTTTACGGATTACCGAGATCCCTAAATAATACATTTAGGTAAAGAAATAGCACGCGCAGAACGATGCGCGAAGCTGTCACTCACGTGACGAATGCACCCAATGCTTAGGGCCCGTTCGAGAATTCACCGGTTGGTTATGCACCGGTGCTACCGGTTGCGGTCATTCTTTGGTTAAGTGACGTCACGGTTTTCAACCGGTTTCGGTCATCCTCACCACATCCAATTCCAAGCCAAAGAAACAGAAATAAACATTGGCAACACTACGCTAATAACCGAAATAACCCACCTCGCTAGCAGGGTCATTCTGGTTGCGCTCTGGTCACGCTGAGCAGACAACCGCTACATGACCGAAACGTTTTCGAACGCGGTTAATTCCAGAGCTCCGCCCAACGCTCTGCCTTTTCGAACGCTCTGGTCGTGCACCGGTGCACAACCGATGAATTCTCGAACGCGCCCTTAATCTGCGTACTATTGCGTAAGAAAAAATCTTCTGGCAACACTGTTTTTGAGGGATTTCGGCGATTTCTTGGTTGATTGAAAATTTTGTGCGAAACCAAAGTGTAATTATGATTTATAAAAGCATTATTATTGTACGATAAGCTAACGGTAAATAGGATTATAATGAAGAAACAACAGTTAACTCGATTAAATACGCACGATGTGTACGTATTTCGAGTTCCTAGACACATAGGAAAGGTGAGTAGTAGACGTGATACTTAAAGTATTTTGTGAATCAACTTAAAATTTGTTTAAGAATTAGTAAACATCCACCATTATACCATTAAATTTTACGTGAGAGTACCAGGGCCGCGCCGCCCGTGTGTGCGGCGCCTACAGGCGCTCCACCTTTGGGTTAGGAAAACTGTAACGCATTCCTAAGTCTGTGGTAAAACTGTCATAACCTTTTATTAAAATGGAATCAGGGCCGGCCCAAGGGGTGTGCGAATGTAGGCGATCGCCTAAGGCCCCGCTCCTGGGCCATTTTATTGCTATCGCATAAGACATGATAGAGAAGAGGCCCCTCTCTTGCGCTTCGCCTGGGGCCTCGGGCAGCCTCTGATGGAATCTTTGACGATGGGAGTTAAAATTGGGAATGCTTCAGTAATTTACTTTAATTTAAGTTAACCTAATGTTTCTTCAGGCTAAATCCTAGAAACGGGTACCGCCAAACTTTAAAGATAAAGTCGGCAATATTGCAACCCCTCTACGCCTCCAAAGTATGGCAACCCTGTAAAGAGAGAAGTTTAATTTGATATTTTGATTTTATTATTTCAATACTGCAATAATTTAGCGATTTTAATCAAGGTATGGTATAAGCACTGTTTCTTTATGTTTGTTATGATTTAAACTAGTTCTTACTTTTGCTTAAGTAATCTTTTGTCAGAATGCTAAGATATATTTAAATTTTTTAATGTCTTTTTTATTTATGTTATTTTTGTGAGGTATTGTCTTTAGTATATTATTTGTTTGCATTATTTAGTTTGCATTATTAATTCTCTAGAACTGTCCCGTTTCTTCATACTTATTATGCTGTAGTGATTAAACATTACCTATGAAAGGGAAGAGCAGCGGTTGTCATTGTGGAACAGCTTTAGTATAAGTCCTTTTCGGCTATGTTTTGATTTGGCGACAAAATTTTGTCGCCAAATCGTTGTTTGCCGATTGGAAATTCTGACGCAAACCCGGCTTTGCAGATAGTAAACGATGGCGCAAAAAATCGGCTCTCTAAAAGTATTAAATTTTTAAATAAAGCATTAAAATGACATTTTTAACTTAAAAATTCAGCAATTATGAATTTTAAAAAATTTTAGTTTCTGAAAATAGCGCGCATGCGATAAACATTGGATTTAGAAAGTGATTTTTTGAGTCAAATTTGATCAAAGAACAGCACAAATATTGAAAGGGTTAAGCTATCTGCCTGCGTTAATATTCAGTTACCGTAGTGTGGGATGTGGACCCTGCTTCCCATGACACTCCACAAAATGCATTAAAAACGTTTCTGTCAAAAACTATAAAATGCTTAGAGACATCCATAATGATTAACACAAAATTTTGATCACAAAAATGATAAAAATATTCATTGGGGGGGGGGACCAGCCCCCCCCCCAACACCCGCTTATCTCTTAAAACGAAGGGACAAAGATTTATACTCTTAAAAACAGTATAAATGCAACAATAACAATATAGCCAGACTAAAAATCCATAAACAAATATGCAACAAAAATGCCATGCATCCCTGAAGGTATACTTATTATTGGAATGCGTTTAGCATGTAATAAAAATAATAAAATTTCTGCAATGCAGGATGTATAAAATTTAATTATATAAACCAGAAATTCTTTTTATAAATAAATTTAAATTCTTTTGTTTGCAATAATTGAATGAGGACCAAGTAAAGATTTCAAAGTTACCCTTATTACTATTAGACATTATTTAACATTGCATCAAACAATTTAACTCATCCATCAATTGATAACTACAGAAATTGGGGAGATTGAATTCAGAACACAGAAGATTGCTGGAAAAAATGACATAGTCATGCAAATTTTGTAATACATCAAATGGTTGGAATGTACAACACCATATCTAATCAAATTACTGAAATATATTTGTTATTCCTCTTTCACTTCTAATTTAATGCTTGCTTATTCATGAAAAGTGAATATAAGTTTTTTAAACAGTACTATTTCTTTAAAATAAATAAAAATAATTACTACATGTAAGTTTTTTAGCAGGTATAAAATTAATATTTTTTTAACTTACAGAATTCTCCAAAAGTATGAAATAAAGTTTAAAATATTTTCAATAATTTATTTTTCATAAAGCTTTATTTTTAATTTCTTGTAACATACTTAAAAAGGTCTCTTTAAAAACACTAAATTTTCTTTCTTAAACCTTGCTTTAATCTTTTTAAAATAAAAAAAAGTAATCAATACTTTATTTTAACTATCAAATGTTTTTAATCAGCTTAATATAATTAAAATAATCAACATCCTCTTGCCAAAAGTACTTAAACAACTTATCTATTAATAAACCTTCCAGAATTATTTCTGTTTTTTTTTTTCAACTGAAAATCAGCTTAAATTGATGACAGTTTGTTTTATGAATAATCTAGTTAACTTATGATACAGTTTGTTTTCTTAAGACATCCTTTCCCAGAACTAGCTATCTTTTGCATTTAATTTTTTTCTTCATTCATTAAAATGTTGAGAATTTAAAAAAAAAATGAAGATATATAATATGAATATTTAGAATACCAAATCTTGTCAATAGTCTGATTTACTAAATTCTGCAGTTACTCCACTTTTATGTAATTAAAACTGTGGCGTAATAAAAGGGGGGGTGCCCCCTCTTATTATGCAAGATAAAAAAAAGATTGCAAGATTAAAAAAAAGATGGCAAGATAAAAAAAAAAGATGGCAAGATAAAAAAAAAAAGATTGTGGTCGGCAAGATAAAAAAAAAAAAAAAAAAGATTGTGGCCGGCAGGTAGAGGTCAAAATTCAGAAAATTTGCAGGTGGCCAGTGGCCACTCGCATGTTTTTGAATATTGCACAACTTACATACAATATAGTTTAATAAACATGCGCAGTTAATATAAGTAATAAGGAAAGATTTCTTAAAATATACATCTATAAATCTTCTACTAATTAAAAAAAAATTACCTGCCAGTATATACAGAGTGTCCCAAACACACTGACCTAGTCTTTTGTTCCTTAAATATTGATCATAGACATGTACAAGTACAATAAATCACAAAGTTATTTAAGGGACAGAAATTTTAAGTGTTGATTAACATTGTCAGAACAATACATCTAATTAAATAAAAATTTTTGATTTTTATGCGGACCCCATACAAAAATATTCCCAGTTAGTAAAATTACCCCTTATATTAAATAGATGATGTACAAAATTTCAACCTTTTCAGCATTTCATTGTTTTTTTTTTTTTTTTTTTTTTTTTTTTGCTACGACCTTGTGTTTTTCAAAAGCATTTCTTTGTAGTGCCCCCCTACTACCACTCTTTAAAAAGCATGGCGCCTGACAACCTTTTAGCAATTGGCAGCCCTTTTTACCCCCTTTGCCCTGGTATGTCCATGTTTGTACTCGAAAACTTGCCATTCCCCCTGCATCTTCCGTTACAGGGATCATCGCAATCCAGATTGTCGATCATTTTACGGGCCTCTTTACGAAACACTTTCTATTAAAATGATACTATATCAAAAATACGATCGATTGAAACGACCCTTAACTAAACACGATGTATAACTGTTCCTTCACAAAATTCCAAGCAACGCAATCGGACATTTATTGTAAATGAAACCCGATAAAATTTCCTTTTAAAAATAAGTTACTTCTTTCTTAATTGAGATGCTTATCAGAATCAGACAGTGACAGACATTGCTTTTTCATATCTGTTTTCTTTCGTTCCCTTAACTCAAAAAGAGGCACCTCTGGGATGTTTATTTTCACCTAATGTATCAATAAAAAAAACTGCAATCTCTGGAACATAACACTTTCAGATGGGGGCAAGAAAGGGATTCAAAATAACTTCACCGTCGATCCGATAATGTGGGTGTTATATTTGATAATTATTTCTCAATCATAATTCTAGACTTCAGCTTTTTAGTGAAAACTGCCAGTATAAATAAGGCAGCTTCTGTCGTTTATAACTGGCTGTTTTACGTACTTGCAAGTTTTTGTTTTTAATGATTACTTATTATAATCATTATCTGGCCTTCTACTTCAAATTATCTATAGTCATTAAAGATATTTATTAAGCATTAGAGAATTACGGATTCATTTAGAAATGAAAAGTGCCTTTTTGCGAGTTAAATCGCGCGACTTCAGGATGTCCATTGATCTGAATTTATGTGTCGGACTATAAGAAATGAACGCTTAGGAATAAACTTTAATCATTTTTAAATCCCCCCCGCGGCTGCATTGGTCTTTATTCATGACGAACATTGTTAATTTTTCCGCGACGGACAGCTGTCATCAACTTTATGCTGGCCATAATCCTTATTATGCCGGAATAAATCTTGAAATATTTATTCATTTTATTTTTTTGGTATTAATAGATCACAAGAAAAGAGTTTATAAATGAATGCTCACCACTCTTCGGATTTTTGTTCTCAGAAAGAGAGCCCTTGCAAAAACAAACAAGTGCAGGTGTTGGCTTCAAACCGCAATCTTACGCATTGTCGTAATCCCCGTTTGCAAATTTCCAGAACAGATGATTACTTTTGCTAATTAGTCAAGTGGTACTAATATCCTATATCAATGATCCAGCTCTCCCCGCCATGTCGACATCGATCTTGGAGTTTAGTTGACTCCTGTCAACAACATCTGTTTTAACGTCCCGCTTCTGTTTTACTTTCAATTCATAAAAACTTTGTGAAAAAATCTGATGTGTCCAACACATGACTTCCTTGCACGTCCATTAGATCAAAAATATTTTCGACGCACTTCCTCTAAACTTATTTGTTTGAAAGAGAAAAAATATCAATAATACTAAGGTTTAGCGATTTCTTGCCAAATATTTCGATATCGCCAAGCTGAGTTCAATTTGAAAGATATCCTTCTGACACTTTATTTGGCGATATTTCACCAAAAGCCAACAAACTTGCGATAGTCTGCGAGAATTTGGGGATAGCCAAAGTAGTCATTGATCACAGACTTTCAATGACTTGAATGCATCCATACACCTCGATGTATTTAGAGTCATTTGGCTCACCCTGTAAATAAATTCTCAGTCGATTGCTGTCAAAAAAGATATTGAAAACAGTTAGATATTACAATAGTTCTAAATACAAAAGTTAAAAAATCTACGGGTTAAAGTTTTAGAGTTATACAAAATACGAAATAATTTTTGGCCCCAAATTTGGCGATATTTCGGCGAAACTCGTCAATGTCGTCGACATTTGGCGAGATTTTAAGCATGAACCAAACAATGACAGATTATCGCCAAATTTGGCGATATTTCGCCAAAACTCGCCAAGGTCGAGCACAGACTGCGAGATTTTGGGCATGTACCAAACAATGACTGTCTACAGTTGTATTATATTGAAGATGCCCATAGGCATTAAAGTACTGAAATTCTTTTCGGTGGTCCTGTAAATAAACTCTCCAGTAGATTGGAACCAAAAATCGAGATGCACAACTAGATGTTACAACATATATATGAAATATATATGTCTTATATATGAAATTTAATAATAGTTTTTGAGATTTGAGAGTTAAATATGCACACACGTACACCAAAAGTCGCCAAGCTTGGCGACTTTTGGCATAGTTCTTGAGGGAGCCACGTGACCGTGGTCGGACCATTACCTAACTTATGTGGTAGGCCGGTATTGTGCTTGAAATGGATGAATGCCCCTAAAATTGCCATTGACCGTAATATATTGGAAATCTTTTGAGTGTTCCTGTAGCAGAACTAGAAATGATAAAGACACTTTTTTTAATGGAGAAATTCATTTTCTAACTCTTTACAGCATATATCACTTCTGAGTCGTTTGAAATAGCCCAATACCCCTAAAAAAACGCTTTGATGAATTTCGGCCCATAGAGCGTAATGTATTTTGAATCTTTTGGGCGGTTCTGTAGATAAACTATCCAGTCGAATGGAACCGAAAGGGGAGGTGCACAACTAAATGTTACAACAATCCTAAATATAAAGTTTCAACATTCTACTCCTAATAGTTTTTGAGATATGCGAGTTTAATGAATTTCGGCCCATTGAGTGTAAATCATTTCGAATGTTTTGGGCCGTCCTTTAGATAAACTATCCAGTCGAATGGAACCAAAAGGGGAGGTGCACAACTAGATGTTACAACTATCCAAAATATGAAATTTCGACATTCTACGCCTAATAGCTTTTGAGTTAGGCGAGTTTAATGAATTTCGGCCCATAGAGCGTAATGTATTTTGAATCTTTTGGGCCTTCCTGTATATAAACTATCCATTCGATTGCCACCAAAAGGGGAGGTGCACAACTAGATCATAGAACAATCCTAAATATCAAATCTCAACATTCTACGACCAACAGTTTTTGAGATATGCGAGTTACATACATACGTACGTACGTACGAACATACGTACGTACGTACAGACGGCATGGAAAAACTGGCCACAGTAGACTCGCCGCTGGTCAAAATGAGTTGCAGACACGCTAATATGATCGTGCATGCTAGCCTACGATGAGATGCATCGAAAAATTTTTTAAAATTAAATTTAGAGGTAGTCAAAATCGGTCTTTTTGTCGAAATTTGGCCCCCAAAATTTTTCGGGATCACATTACTTCCTTATACTACGTACAAGGAAGTAAAAAAGGAAAGAGAGTGGGGTAGTAAACTGTGGCGACTGTTAACATAATGACTACATAAATTTGCAGTCTCCACTTTCAAAAATACAGTCGCCACGTGGTGACCGTTAATTTTGACCTTTACCGGCAGGACACTTAAAAATAGTATGCTGGAAAACTAAAGGACTGAAATGGGGGCAGAATGCTGAAACTCAGAATGAATGGGGCAGCAAACTGAAGGACCGCACTGGGCGCCAATAACCCTAGCGCTACACTGCTAAAGCAAAAGATCATTATTATGCTCTTTTTTTTTGGCAAAAGCATAATGTGTTTCAATTGCTATATTCGCAAATTGCGCAATTTTCAGATCGATTTGAGTGGATAAAGCCACTGAAAATGGTTGACGTGTTGAAGTGCGGCCGCGCGACTGTCGGTCTGGAGTTTTTGTCGTTTTCATCAGATGTTCTTTAAAAAGTCAACAAATCAAGGTACCCCCCGTAAGAGATATCCCTTGTCTAGGTTTGCAACAAACAAGCAAATCCTGCAGAATTTTCGAATCGCAAAACGTCGTTTTGCTATGGCATACTTTCTGTATCATCCGTAATTATATATGGTTAGTAAATAACTGTTATACATTAAGAATAATATCTACTAAGAAACCTGATTAAAAAGAGAAAATCGTTTAGTGGGGGGGGAGGGGAACTTGCTAGTGTGCAAAACTATTAAAGACATCAAGAAGAGCAATAATTATATACAGGTGGTGACGAACTCTGGTATATGATTGTTTGATAATTCGCAACTACATATTTATCAGACGTAGCTACCGATATTTGAGGATTGACAGATGGAATCAGAAATTTTTAGATACTTGAGAAAATTTTGAATTTCCCAACTGTATTTTCTTCCCCCAACTCCTAAGTGAAATGCCGATCATGCTTCTTCTCGTTTGAGTCACCAAAAACAAAACATACAAGAGGGGCCACTTTTTGGGTTACTCGGCAGTCGGCTCGCACAAATGAGAACAAAGAAAAAGGCAGTAGCAGTATTTCGATCCGAAAGAGTAGAATATTTGAAAAAAGCATTTTAATAAATTACATTTGTGGGAAAGATCTGATTTCATAGACTGTTTTTGTGAAGGGACCGTTTTCAATTGAACCTATTTTTATGATGGGATTATTGTACTCAATCGTAACCGTTTAAATTAACGTTTTTTCGTGATGGGCCGCAAATGGTATGTAGGAAATAAAAAGTGCTGGTTGTTGACTTATAATAAAAATGTAAAAGCAGGAGGGCGCAGAAAGAAGAGCAATAGCTCTGCCCGGAGCTAAAAGGACGACAAAAGGGCCGCCGGGCACTAAAAAGATAACAAAAAGGCCGCTGGGCGCTGCGCCCTGCCAAATTAATCTAGAGTCAACACTACAACTCTGTTTTTAAGACTTTCTTTCTGACAGTTTCATAAATCATACAGATTTACCATTTTTAAGAGTACATAACACAGAAGATACGTTTTGAATTTTCTTTAGAATGTATGATATTTTTATGATTTTTAACGCTGTTTAAGTGCCGTGGTGACATGATATGCTTTTCCAAGAATAGCCCTTATAAGATTTGTGGGTTGACATGAAATATTTATTCGAAATAAGCATCCTTAATCCCATAGATTTCTACCCTTATCACTGACTAGGTGTGCCCAAAAGGAGAAGGATGAAAAGGGTCCTTTGTTTCGAGGTATCTCTTTTCCTGTGGGACAAGAATATTTTTTCCCTTAATGGAGAATTTTTCGATAAGGGAAAAATATGGCGAATTCACAGTTGGCAAATTGTTGGGTGAATCGATATTTTGATTAAAACTTACTTTAGAAATAAACTGAGAAATTCATGATTATTATTATCAGTGGTATTTTAATCGGTTGCTTATTTAAAAATTGAAATATTTTAACTAACGTCCAGTCGCAGTTAAATGAAGCAGATTTAATAAAATAATCTGTTGCTTATTTAAAAATTGAAATATTTTATCTAATGTCCTGTCGCAGTTATTGCGATTCTAAATAGCAATTATTAAATTATTATTATTAGTGGCATTTTAATCCGTTGCTTATTTAAAGCTGAAAATGTTCTTCATTTTAAAAGCTAGAAAGTTTGTT
This sequence comes from Cheiracanthium punctorium, assembly GCA_038373885.1. Lineage (NCBI taxonomy): Eukaryota > Metazoa > Arthropoda > Arachnida > Araneae > Cheiracanthiidae > Cheiracanthium > Cheiracanthium punctorium. The sequence goes on from JAWZYV010012020.1 coordinate 50,290, forward strand.
TTAAGGAAGGATATATTAATTTTCTATTTACTTTTTTATTTTTTGCATTTAATTATGTTGCAGGCATATATATTTCCTAACATTTGCATGCTGCGAATATAGTTTTATTTTAATGTTGGATTATATGTTCCTCCATAGTGTCCTATTCCTATATAAAGCAAAAAAGTTTTCAACGTTGTTGCAAATTTTAATATGATACCGTTTGAAAGCTACTGAGCGAAATATCAAATTAACTCCCTCAACGAACCGGGGTATCTTTTACGGTAGTTAAACCAGGGATGTCATTAAAAAAAAAAAAAAAAAAAAAAGCGTGAAATTTGTAAACTCTGCAACTATAACCAACGTCTTTGTAAGTTTTAATAAGATACAGTTTGAAAAATCTAAATTAACTCCCTCAACCAACCGGGGTATCTTTTACGGCAGCTAAACAGTGACGTCATAAATTTTAAAAAATGCGTGAAATTTGCAAACTCTGCAACTGCGTTCTGTCACATTAAAGCGATTCTAAATAGCTCCTCAAGATTACCTACAGTTTGATGTTTTTCAGGAGACAGAATCATGGAGGATTTATAAGAGATCGCTGTATTGGATATATGATATTTAAATCGGCACAGCTTGGATATTTTCCACCACGTTGAGATGAAATGTTTTGCGGTGCTAAATATGCAAATCTTAAAAACTATGCATAATTAAATATATATAGAGAGCTTCCTTAATGGCAACCATTATGTGAAATGATAATTGTTTATGCTAATGCATAAATTGCAAAGAATCACCATAGAATAAAAAAATCCCATTGGTACCAAATAATCTAAGCTGTTTCTTTAAATCGAGCCTTGAAGAAGGAGAAGCGAAGATAGATAGTATTGATATATGTACTAAATAGGTAGTATTAGTGGATTTGTAAGAATAATATGAATAAATCACAATATATACATTAATAAATATTTCATGAAATTAAAAGTGTCCTGTTTATCTTTTTTTAAGGGTTGTTTTACAACCCACTGAACGATAAGTAATTCTAATTTGCGTTGATATATTCCGCAGTAATTTCAACAGCGGAGATTACTTGAACTTTAAAAAAAATTCAATTATGTTTTCCACATGCAGATATGATTTTAGTAAAATATTCGCTTCTTCTGTATGAAGAGCGGGTGTGCAGCTATTTTGAAATAAACAGTTGTCTATTTCATGTAGTGTCCGAGATATTTAATGCTACAACTTTAACCTAAAAAACAGTATGATGTAGAAATAAGACATTTTGAAAGTCAGGAGTTCTCTGCAAACTGCTAAGCTTTTCACTTTTCTGATCGTGAATGACACTGACATAGTTTGAGTCATTGCAATGATGCCAGGTTAGTACTCACAGGGGTCTGTCCAGGTCGAAATCGGGTCCAAAAACAGACCCTTCACAAAATTCAATATCGGAAAAACGGACCCTTCACAAAATTCAATATTGGAAAAACGGACCCTTCACAAAATTCAATATCGGAAAAACGGACCCTTCACAAAATTCAGTTTGACCAAAACGGCCCTTTCACAAAATAACTATTGCACTTTTCAATTGAGTTTAGGAATTATTATCATTTAGCGATCGCCGATCGTCACCCAATAATATCTTGGCCTAAATGTAAACAATGTTGATGATGATGACGGGAGGTAGGTTGATTGGAGACCCTAAGCCAGGGGGGTAAATTACACCGCCTACGATTGCAGTTTGAAGCAGACGCCTGCACTTGTTTGTTCTTCCTCCTAAGTTCCCTCCACCTGCTATGTAGGAGCTCTCTTTCTGGGAATAAAAATCAGACTAGTAGCGAGCGCTCATTTATTAATTCTTTTCATGTGAGTTGTGTTTATGCCAAAAAATTAAACATCAAGACTTATTCCACTATAATATTAATAAGGCTCATTGCCAGAAGAAAAGGTGATGACAGCTGTCATTCTCGGAAAATTACAACGTTCTTCATGAATAAAGCCAGTGGCGTATGTAAAAAGGGCAGCCAGGTTGGGGAGGGGATTAAAAGAAAGCACTTTGTTTTCCAAACTGGCACATTTATGCACCATGTAGTAAATGTTCAGAAATCGTTTGATGCAATCTCAAAATGATTAACTTAGTCCTAAATCTTATTCCTAAAGACAGACATAAATTCAGACCAATGCATGTTTCGAAATCGCGCAAACTTTCTAACTCGCAATAAGTCGTTTTGCATTTTGAAATGAATCCGTAATTCTCTAATGTTTAGTAAATATCTGTAATAACTATAAATAATCTGAAGTAGAAAGGCCATGTAATGATTACACTAAAAGCAATCATTAAGAACAACTTGCAAGAGTGCATAACATCCAATTCAAAACAACGGGAGCTGCCGTCATTTATGTGGCTAAGTCTAAGCTTATTGTTTACTAATTCACAACTGCATACTTATCAAACATAACATCCTTACGGGTGAAATCATTTTGAACTCCCTTCTTCCCCCCCCCCCCTCCTACTGAAAAGCGTAATGTGCCAGATGGCCCTTTTACATTGCTGAAAAAACAAACATTCCAGGGGCATCTTTCAGATCACGCAAATGAAAGAAAACAGAAAAAATAATTATTTATAAAAGGACATTTTATCTGGTTGCATTAAAAAAAAAAAAAAGGCTGATTGGAATTTTGTGAAGGAACAGTTATACCTCCTGTTTTGTAAAGGGTCGTTTAAACGTCGATTTTGACTTCATTGTATTGTCTCCTGTATAAGGAAAACTGTATGGTAAGGAAGGAGAAAAAGTTTTGGCAAATAAGAATGGAAAAACGGACCGACATACCAAGGCATAGGGGGGAGAAAAAGGACTGCCAGACGTTAAAGGGTTGCCGGGTGCCGCGCCCTGTTTAATCGGTCGAGAATCCACACTGTGGAATGTGAAATGGGATAAATATAGGTCAATCATTGCTCAAGGCTGGAAAAAAAGGGGGGGGGTAGAAATAGTGTAATACTGCATTTTTTCATTCTTGGGAGTGAACAACAAAGCATAGGAGTGATTTTATTGGGATTTAATGTCTTTTTAAAGAGCGGTCATAGGGGTACACTACAGAGAAATGCTATCGGCATAGGCAGGGCCGTAGCGAGCAAAAAATGATAGAAGACTGAAAAATTTATAACTTAATTAAATTTTTTAAACTTAATTAATGTATGGGCACATCTTACAGACTGGGAATTTTCTGTTTGGAGACCATATAAAAATGTACATTTGTATTTATTTAGATTTAATCTTCCAAAAATTATAATCATTACTGTAAAATTCTGTACCTTTTTTTTTTTTTTTTTTTTTAACATAAATTTGTGATTTACTGTAAAATATTTGTGAAAAATATTTAAGGAATAAAACCCCAGGTCAGTGTTTTTGGGATATTCTGTGTACACTGACAAGTAATTTTTCTTTAATGGTACAAGTTGAAATTAATTTTTAAAAATATGTTAGCTAATTTCTCCTATCTGTAATTATCTGCAACTTATTTTTGATTTCCCTTCAATTGTTGAAATTTAACTAGATTTAAAAATTGCATTTTTCACATCGTTAGTATTAGAGTATTTCCAGTCGAAACTGACAGACATTGTAATATTTAAAAATTACTAAAGTTTGAATTTGGGGTGTAAATAAAGTGTTTAGTATCTGCAATTTAAAATCAAAACTACCATGGCCTACGTTTATTATAAAATCTATTTTCTAATAATTTAAAAGTAAAAGATTTAAAGCTTTATATTTTTAATTTTAATTGAATTTTTTAAAAAATATTGTTCCAGGGTATGACTATCCCGGATGTTCGGTGAACAGGAATTATTCAGTTTTGGCCAACTTTTTTTAAGGGAACTAACTATACCCATTTTATTTTTAATTTTTAAAAAAATATTCAATTCTATTTCGTGATTGCTTTCTTGCTCAAAAATGAAATAGAAAATTGGAAGAAGTTCACAAAATAAGGAAAGATTCACACAAATAGAAAAAATTCACAAAATTAGGTATAAATTCACAAAATTAGGTAAAATTTCACAAAAATAGGACCCTGGGAAAAAAACCTGGACTGACCCCTGACTCATGATGCAGACCTTACATCAAGAGTCAAATAATTTTGTTTTTATTTTATATTTCACATCACTGGAATTAATTGGGATTACACATGTTAGGAAAATTTTAGTTTACTACTGTGTGAAGAACGGGCACTCAGCTAGTTTACATTATATAACTCAACTAATGGGATAGTAGTTATATGGACACACATGTCCCTTGAAAAAAGAAAGAAATTATTTTATCTGTATATCTTGGGCTCTTTAATTTTAGAAACTTTGTATATCTGCATTTAAAGGAATAAGCTGCAAAGCTTTACAATAGGAAAATTCCTTTAGGTTGGTAGTAAGTAACAAAAGGAATAAGGGGCTGTCCATAAATGATGTGACACATTTTTTCAATATTCTTTGCCCCCTCCCCCCCCCCGCCTTTCATCACTAAGTTTCACACTTCACCATACCATCCTAGTCACATGTCATGCTGTATTACATAAACATGTAGTACTTACAGTTCAGAAACAAAGCACTATGCTAGAGATCGAATGAAAAAAAAAAAAAAAAAACTTTCAATTCTGGTAATTTCAATTAAAAAAAAAAATAAAAGAGTGAACCATGAGGGAGCTTCAGCCTCCTAATATTTTTATTGAGGAGGCTTTTCAGTCCCTTCAAAAATTTCACTCTAAAGTTGTTAGTCAAATCAGGTATTTCCCCCCCGAAGTTGATTAAACTTAAAATATAGAATTTATCATTACTTTCTTTCCCCCTTTTTGTTTTGTTTTCACTAGAAGGAATCTGGAATTATGCTGTGCACTTCCAATGCCAGAGGCACAGGCGTGGAGTTTTTAACGAAAGTGCAGAACTTCCCATCAAACGGCCAGTAGATAGCCACAAAAATGCTGTATGAAGAAAGTAAAATAAACTGTTTCCAGTTTGTCTACTTGACCATGGGTGTTGAAACTTATCGCTTAAAAAAGAGAAAGAAGAGAGACAAAAGGCCAAGATCACGCTGCAAAACATCTGGACAATAGTGTTTAGGGAACATCAGAGAACCTCCCACGAACTCTTCTAACCTTGCATATTGTGCAATCCTTCTTCAGTTTGGTAATAGGGATTTTGTCTGGCCGATGAGTTCTCAAGAAATCTTTGTGATTTGACCAATAGTTTGTCCACACACTTTTCATCAAATTATATATGCCAAAAATACTCTGTTTACATGTAAATTTTAATGGCGAATTTTGCAATGGTGTAGTATATTTGACTCATTGAAAAGTAAGAAATATTTAAATGAAAATTTACTTTCTGTTATTTCATAAACGCTAATGTGGACCAAAGCATTACTACCTGATTATTATTGTATAGAAAAGTGTGCACATAGAAACTTTCAGCTTTTATACTATGAGGAAGGTCTGGCGATCGCAGGCTTTAAGACTAGAAAGTTCTTACTTTGAATCATACAAAATGTTTATTGTTACACTTAAAGAGCTAAGAAAATTCTTTTAAAAAATATTTTGCAACTTCAAAAAATTTTAGTCAGATAGTATTAAATAAACTTATAACTTCATAATTTTTAATTATTGATTTTAGATTTATGGTGCAAGGTACACAGAAGACAACTGCTGGTACAGATGCAAAGTATTGAAATCACCTCCTAACTCCCCAAGGGTAAGTTGCATTTAAACAATATAAAGTAAAAAGAAAAAAAAATATATTGCAACAACTTGATTGAAAGTATTCCTGTTGATAGTGGGAGAGTGAGAGCGTCTCTAATGCTCATCTTGGGCTAAGATGTCTTTAAAAATGTTCTCCTTTACTTAGCCTACAGAAAATTTTAATTATCTGTGACATGACTTGCAAACAATAAAATATAATTTAAACTGAAGCAATCAAGAATTTTAACTGATTAACTGAAAACAGTTAATTGGATGTTTAATTAGTAGTTTTTACAAAAATAAAACATTTAGATTAATTATTTGGGCTAATTTATCTTGAAAATAATGTTAAGATAGCAAAATTATTTGAGAGTGAAATATTAGTATACTTTTATACTATATAGTAAGTGGGGAAGCCTATAAAAGAGATGAGAAGTTTAATTATAACAAAAAATGCAAGTTAAGTTCATAAGTCAAAATAGATAAGTGACGGTTTTATGTATGTTTTAAAGGAGAAAGCAGGTTGTCAATGATATAAATCAATTGATTTTTTGAAAAAAAAAATCTAATTTAAATCAGGATGCACAATAGGGTGGGGTGAAAAGTAAAAAATAATTTAATTCCATCCTCGCACAAGCATAAATCGGTGATCCATGTTTAGTCAAATATTACAGAAAAAATATATTTCTTATACATGTCACCATTTTCTAGCAACTTTGTCTGAAACATAAGCCTGAAAACACAATATGTTGCTGAATAAGAGCTGGTATCAACTTGTTGACTTTAAAATTTTTAACCGAATGTTATAACCACAAATAAGTTTTATAATATTTAAAAAAAGAATCCTTTACATACAGTACCACAAGTTAATTGTTTTAACATATCTTAGTGGAGAAAATCTGCTTTTGTTTCTATAGTTGGCAGGTCCAGTCTCTATTTCTTCCTCTGAATAATAACACTGTGGAATGAGTCATGTCAACTTTGCCACAGACTGCAGAAACGTCCTTGACATTTCTCTCTACCCCTTGACTATGGCATGGATACGGAGGTAGAACTTCTTGTTCATTACTGTTAATAGGTGGTGAGACAAATGGCGACCCATGCTAGTGATATCTTTAAAAGGTGAACTTCAGTGAGCCACTAAAAAAACGTATAACTCCTTCAGGGTTTCATACAAAAAAAAAATTTTTTTTGTTAAGCGGTTTTGTATTTTCTATCAAAATTAGATGAGGACTAGGAAAATGAGTGCCACTTTATATTGTCTTTTTCACATTCTTCTTTTCAGCAACTAATGTAGTATATTATTATCAGGGTGTCTACTGCTCCGGAAAGTCTGGAAAAAGCCGGGAAATTGGAAAATGGTCGGGAAAGTCTGGAAAAAGCCGGGAAATTGGAAAATGGGTCCTAAAAATTCACCAAAAGAATCAATTTTTTTTGGGGGGGGGGCTTTTTTTTTTAACCCTTCTCTCTAATTGTCAGACTCAAAACCGAAAGCAATTGCAACACATTTTTCGGACAGCGAAAGCATCAAGCGATGTGTTTGTATAAGGAGGGAAAAATGGGGGCTCATCAATCGTGACGGGAGGGTAAAAGACAAATTACCTTACTTGGTAACTTATGGCTTAGGACCGTATTTCCAAGAACAGTTAGTTAATTCTATCAGAAAGTGCGACTACTTCTGTTTCTCAATGGATGAAAGCTTAATCCTGTATACTTCAGTTAAAATTGATTTCAAGAAGTTGTACAAAATATGCAAATATAAAGACAAGGGAGGGGGCATTGTGCAATTTCCCAAAGTAAAACGCATTGGTCAGGAATTTTTTCCCTGGGACCTCCCAAAAGTCAGGAAATTGACTTTCAGAAATTTGGTAGACACCCTGATTATGAACTAAGCATAAATATGAAATTATGACTATAATTTTCATATTAATGCTAGGTATTGTATTAATTATCAAATAAGATAAAGCATTATTATTAACTCTTTGGCGCCCATAGTAGCTGAGATCCTCCGAGTCCGTTCGTTCCCGTAATAGCCGAGGGTAGCTGAAGAGGAATGTGGTCCCCCCCCGCAGGTGTGTCCAGATAAAAGGCGTGAAGAATGAAGCGGGACGATTTTTGATGGATTGGGTTTAAGCACTGGGGGAAATTTCCGGTCAAGCGGAAGAGAAGCGTGAAGTTAAAATTTTGTTATTGCTCTTGCTACCTTGCTGTATTCTGGTGTAGAAATCGCGTTTTTTTCTTTGAGATATTTAGAAGACATTTTGTAAAATGTCGTTTAGAAAAAGAAAGGGTTTGACCCAAAAAGAAATAGAGATTTTATTAAATTCTGACTCAGATGATTCAGATATTGATATCAAGGAAAATTTTTCCGATCAAGACATATCAATCATATGCCCTCCAGCTAATGTGGAAGCAATATCTTCGGAGAGTGAAGAATCGGATGAAGAATTGGACAGTAGTGATAATTCCTTGACCTGGTCCTCTAACGAAGGTTTCCAACATGTTGAAAGAAAAAATTTTGAAGGTAATCCTGGACTGACGCATTCCTTGCCACCTGGATCAGACAAAATCGAATATTTGAAGCTGCTGTTGGATGAAAGCTTAATAGAAAATATGAAGTGAATGGGGCAATTCAGTTTCAAATAATACAGAACGAATACCATCCAATAAACTTCTGTTAAGCCTCTCGGCTATTCGGTTCATTTGGGGCAAATATGGGTTAGTTTTTTCATGCCTTATTCCCTGCTCTCTTAAAAATTCCTCAAATTCATTTGAGATAAACTCTCCTCCCTGGTCGGTTCTAATTGCTTTTATCTTCTTACCTTTCTGTTTTTCTACAAAGGATTTATACTGTTTAAAAAATTTTAAAGCTTGATCTTTTGTTTGAAGGGTGTACACAAATGAATATCCTGAGAAATCATCTACTATAGACATAAAATATCTAGCATTACCCAAAGAAGGGACAGGGGAAGGGTCCCAAAGGTCCAAATGTAAAAGTTCAAGAACTTCAGAAGTTTGGATCATATCTATTTCTGGGTGACTCGCTCTAGTACTCTTGGCAAGGTTGCAAAATTCACATTCTTCAGCCTTACTTTCTAATTTATTTAAACCAATAACATTTGAAGATTTTGAAAATTCCAAGAGAGTTTTACTATTATAATGGCCAAATCGAGAATGCCATAACATTAAATTTTTACTTGTAATAAAAGCTCCATCTGCCAAATCATTTTTTATATAACTTGTTACAATTGAATAAAATCTGTCCTTGAGAGGGGCAAAAAACACTACCTCACCCTTTTCATTACAGACACTTCCTTTATCATTAGAAAAATTTACTTTAAAACCCTCCTCACATAAACATCTGACTGAAAACAAGTTTTTGCACATATCAGGTGCATAATAAGCATTTTTTAAAATCAAATTGTAAGTAACAGTACCTGAAGGGATTTGAAGACTGACATCACCAACTCCCAGTATTCTTGTAGATCCCTCTGCTGTTGTGGCACTGCTGTTCATAGTTTCGAGGTTCTCGAAGGCATTTCCTCTAGTTATAAAATGGCAAGTTGCAGCACTGTCTAACACAACTTCTAAAGAGGACGATGCACTTAGGAGGGCTGCAAAATGTGCTTGCTTGTCCTCTTCAGTCTGCCTTTGTAGACCCTGATGAATAAGCTTGTTTGAGAATTTCCTTTGTTGAGAGTTCTTTTTCTGGGGTGGTCGATTCTTTAGTTGAAAACAGCTCCTCTTTAAATTCCCAGGCTTCCCACACTGGTAGCATATTATTTCTTTTCTGGACCAGGTATTCCTCTTTTTCACGGAGACCAGAGCTTGATGATTAACAGTCTCTGTTACCTTGCACTTTTGACGATTGGCTTCGGCCAGCATCTGTTTTCTAATTTCTCAAGTTGTAACTTCTTCATCAGGTAACCTGTACAGTTGGATGACTAAATTTTCATAGCTATTTGGCAGATTGTCCAAAAGCTGGAAAGTGATTTCATCATCAGCAATATCCTTCCCTGCCAATTTTAGGTCTTTCGCAGCTTCCAAAACTTTACCAATGTAATTGTCCATGCCGTCAGACTTTTCATACTGAATTTGAAAGAAAGTTCTTCTAAAACCAGCTATTCTAGCTCAACTACAGGGTTCGAATGCCGATTTCAACAGCTTCCATGCTTCAGCTGGGGTTTTGGCTTCATAAAGCAGGCTTTTTAAGTTTTCTTCTATACTAAGGCAGATGATGGCCAAAGCTTTCTTTTCCTTTTTCAAATCCTTAACTTCTGAAGTGGTGCCAGATACATCTTTGGCTGCTTTGTTGACTTCCTCCACTAGAGACTCTGAACAATATTCCGACAGATCTTGGCCTGCTAGGTACATATTGATGCTATATTTCCATAGCTTGTAATTATCCCGGTTTAGCTTTGGAAAGGCCATTACAGTTCCTATGGGTTCACTAGTAAAAACCATATTTCTTAAGTCTTCTTCACCCCTGGCAGCAGAGGTCCGTGGATCGAAACCACGCTCTCCTTCCACTGTTGGGTCCGTGGATGAAATTTCACGTACGGCATGAAAATAACCCACAGTTTGAATTGTACCACTGGAGGTGAAGGCTTTAAAATTGACGACACCTTATAATTTTCTTTACTTAAATTTTATTTAAATATTGCACAAAAAGAAAATTTACAAAAATTTTAAAAACAATTTCAGAATTGAAGAAAAACCAGGCCATCTGCAATAAATTAAATGAAAAAATTTACAGTTCCAATGCATGCCTTTTATAAAATATCTGGCAGAAATACATCATGCCCTTTCCATGACTAGGGCAACCTTCTAGCTGTCTATCAGCAGCCTGGCCTGTGTGCTTTTTCTCATAAAGCAGACACTTTATATAATATATAAAACAGGTTAATTTTACAGTTACAGAATAAAAAGTATGCAATATTTGCATAAAATGAAAGGTTCAATAAATTTGCATATTGCAAACAACCTCAGAAAATTGCCTTTCACTTCAGGCTTTTTACTCTTCACCCATGGTTTAAACATTAGTTAAAAGTCCTACCCTAACCAGAACTAATTCTCTTACCCCATGATCCTTTAGAGAACCTAAGCATCTATTTTTCAAAAGGAAGACCCTTATTTTTCAGGATGCATGACATCATTAAACTACTGGGCCATAGTTCAGAGGCTACTTCCATCCAGCAGCAGTAGTCAACAACTAAACACAACTTTAATAAATATTGAGCTTAGGTTTTTAAACTTTACTTTGAAGTTGTCTTGGGTCTTCACAATGAATCAAAAGTATATTATTTAAATTTTATTTTTATTATATATATTTTTTTTCAATAAGAATTAGGGGTTTTATTTTGTTTACATTTTTAACTTATTAGAGCTACTACTACTTAGGGTTATGAAGAAGTTTAAAACCATTTGAATTTTATTTTTAAACTGATATTAATTAATTTTAGTTGAACTTTAATGCAATTAAGATAGGTTTAACTCATGGGTGAATAGCATAAACATAACTTAAGCCTAATTGGCACATGAAAAAAAACTTTATGAAATAGATGGCTGATGCAAGGCCAGGGAAAAACAATTGGGCAAAATAAATTTTTAGTATCTTAAGTTTGAATTCAGTTTAAAGTATATTAAGTTTAATAAAAATTATTTAGTTCCAACATTTTATACTATAACGAAGGTCTGGCAGCCGCGGGCTCTTGCTCTATAGCAACAATAAATAAAATAATATACCAAGATTAACTTAAAAAAGCTAAAAACATAATGTTCACCAGCTTTTGCAGAGACATGTGGCTCAACACAAATCATTTTACGAAAACTACCACTGCATTCCTTGAAAAAATGAAGACTGATACAGGTATTGCATATATACCTTTTCAACATATTCCTGTGAAGTCCCCTGATGTTTCACCTATGGACTATTGTGCCTTTGGTCTGTTAAAAAGAGCTCTTTCTAAATGCAAACCCACCACGATAGATGGACTCTGGAAAGTATTGGAAGAGGAATGGAAAGCAATACCCCTGTAAATTTTACGAAAAGCTCTTCTATCATGGAAATCACGATGCAGACTTATAGTCCAGAAAAAAAGGCTATCAGATCGAACATTTAAAAAAATAGTCTTTACATTTTAAACATTAATTAAACGGCCCCAAAATCGTTCTAAAAATGTGTAAACACCCTCTGTAAATGCTCTCGCGGACTGCTCTTATGTCTTGTTGTTTTCCTCTCTCTCTCTTTTTTTTAAAATTTGGCCTCTCAGAGAAAAGAATAGTTCTAAATGGGTTGCCCCTCCACACACACCTCCTGTCAGCCTGTAAATCATATTTTGTTTTGAATGACTCAATTTTCTAGGAACAAATCAATAGTTTATGAAGAATGTTAAGAAATATAAGTTATAGTTTAACGCTTCTTTTAAATTGATAAGTAACTGATTCATGAAGTCAGTTTTTGTAGTCTTGAGTGTTTCGGGGTTTCTTGTAAAAAAGTTTTTAACAAATAGAATTGCATGTTAATGTCATAAATGATGCCGTTAACATAATAAATTATGTGTTGAATGGTATAATTTAAGTCACTATTTAGTCACTTTTCTCACTAGTTTTGTTCCTACAGCTTGCGCTGAGCCCTGGTAAACAGTGGCGTAACTACATCATTGTGGCTCATAGCGAATTCATTGCTTGGGCCTCCTTTATTACTACAAGTTACAAAACAGAGCTATTACTTTTTCTCACTGATACCTTTAGATTTGATACATATTTTTGTATGCTGTTTAATTTATGTTCTTCAGTCGGTAGCTTAAAGTAATTGAATACATCAATTAAAAATTCTAATATATATATTTTTTTCAGTAAATGTAATATCCCCCCCAACATGAGCTTGCAGCAGTCTCATGTTGAGGGGGGGGGCTCCGGTCGGGAGCCTGTGATGTCTTGCCCGTCTTGCCATCCTACTGTTATGCCACTGTCCGTAAAATACCAGTGGAAACAGAAGTCATTTTCACGCCACTGTGCCAGTCGCCATGTGTACATTTTCAGGCTAATGTCAGAAAGCAGCATTGTGTAGCCTTAAGGGGAAAATTTTGAGGATGCCCATCGGTAGATCCAGTGGTGAGGATGCCATCGGTGGATCGGGGGCACAGGGACACGTGCCCCCCCCCACCCCAGACGAACTAAGTTTACACTATAGGTGATTGACTTGTTTTGTAAATTCAAGTGAATTTATGAGAAAGTGCAACAATAATGTTTTGTGCCCCCTCCAAAATTTTTTCATGGATCCGCCACTGAGAATGCCCACTTCTAACATGGTAGTTTTCAATGAAATTATTCCTAAAACATGGTTGGCAAGTTTTTGACGGTTTTAACCATGGTTTAAACTGTCACGCCAAAAACCCTATGTCAAAAACCTTAAGCATTGCACATTAAAATATATGCACATTACACATATTAATTAATTTTAATACAATTACAAATATTGATTGATTGTTATTGATTATTAATATTAATCTACTACAAATATTGACTGTAGTAAAAATACTAATTGATTTCTTCAAAATTGCACACATTGTGAAATATTATAATATTAACTTTTAAGAAATATTGTAAACATTTATACATTTTTTTTTTAATCAAGCATGTTGTCTAAAAACAGAAAAGAGAGTGGAAAAGTAATTTTATTACATATCCAATATGTTCAAAACATTATTCTTGCTGTTATAACATTAAAATTCTAAATTATCTATCTGCATTATCTACTGTCCTTAAAATCTTCCATGGCTTGTAAGTTTCCCACATGTAAAATACCAATACCATTTTGTGATAAATTTCAATGCTGCATTACATTTACTACATTGGTTACATTCAGTAAATTGGTAATCTATATTGAATGGGGGTTCTATTTTGAATGGAAACTTTAGTATACTGATAATTAAAGATGCTGATCTTTATTTCATGGTATTTAAATGACTGATATTATTATGCTATTTGCTTTTGCTTTAAACCCTTTCAATTTAGGTATTTAGATTAAATAAGTTTAATATTTGCTTCTACAGGAAATGTTTAGCCATACTTCAGTTTGAAAATTTTGAAAGACTGCTGAACATTATTTATATATTAACCCTCCCTCCAAATTATATGTATATATACTACTGAATAAATTAAATTTTAAAATTTTTATCCTATAAATGGTATTTATTTATTCATACAAAGAAATGCACACTACAGACAATTATTAATGAGCCCAATAATTGTCATTTGTTGAGAAATAAGTTATTTTTTAATATAATAATTATTTTTCAATATAATCAACTTTAATTATGTATTTAATGCAAAATGAAAATATACAGCACAATTAGTTTACATATTGTTCTCTTTTTTTTATGGATTAGTTTTTGATGGTTTAAACCAGTTTTCGTCAGTTTAAACCAGTTTTTGACACCTGTCATGTCAAAAACCCAATCCTGTCCTAAAACAATAAATTAATTAAATCATTAGTTTTTTATAGTTCATTACTTGACTAGTATTAATTACGGTTTCGCATTTGACTAAGACTGCTTTTATCCAAATTACCATACTGTTTTTCTCTATACATTATTCAGTATTTACAATGAGCGTTTCGTGTTATGGAAAGTCTACACGATGGGGGTGCCTTGGGTGGCGACTTTTAAAAAGCATTTACCATCAGACCGTGCAACTAGAGGTCTGCGTCTCACGGAAATTTGCGGTGGTGGTGTAACGACCTCAGAAACCCAGTGGCGGCGGCGCGCTGCACCGTAGAAAAATGTTGAAAATGGGCATATGCATACAAACACACACACACACACCTATGTATAAATTGATGTTAAAAGATTTTTTAAGACTATGAAAACTAGTCTTGAGTATGATTTTCTGTTGTTGTGGGATTACGGCCAATTAGCTACATGTGGGCTCTAGCCCGAGGTGTGGAGTGGGGGTTCTTTCTAAGGGGTCCTAACAAGCATTTTGGAGGAAATGATGGAAAACTCCGGACAGAAAGGTCGATGGACGCGACCTGGGTTTGAACCAGGCAACTTCCGTCTCCCAGTTCACTATGCGCTCGGCCAGTGGTGGGGCTCCAGAGTATGAGCCTGCCTTTTCGGTACACTTTTAAAGCATTTCTACTGCAAAACTGAAACAATAGATTTTATCAAAATCGGAAAGGTTTATATTGCTCTTATAGCACATTCACGATACATTTAGCTGTCAGTGTACAATTGATACATTTGCTTTTAAGCGTTTTTTTTCTTTTTTTCTCCACAACCTTCTCATGAACCATTCCAAACCTATAATGGTCTTTTGAGGTATAAAGCAATGTTTAAGCAGTTGGTAAAGCAATCAATTACACCATTGACTCAAAAAATTTAAATACTATCTTTACAAGTTACTAGTGTTAACCTTTTACAGACCAAATTGAGATCCAGCCATATTTTGAATTAATTTTCTGCGTATTTTGCCTTCTAATGCGTTAATTGAAGGATATTAGTCATTTAAACCGGGGGGGGGGGGAATTGTGTACAATTCTCTGTGTGAGGAAGAAATATGATTTGACAGTAAAAAGTTTGAAGTGAAATTTTTGAAGGGGCTCAGCTCCCTGAATAAAAATATTGGGAGGGCTGAAGCCCCTTCAAGCCCCATGAAGTCATCGCCTGTGACCCTGTTTTAGCATTCCTTTATTTAAATCTCCAATCCTGTAACAATAAAAATTAATGTCTGTTTCAAATTTTTAAATTATCTTTTCCAAAGAAACCAGTAAAGGAAAACTTCATGAAAAAGGACAGGTTCAGATATGAAAGAAAATAGTTTTAAATAATTAAAATAAAAGTAGAAGCAAAGAATTTTTTGTCAATGGAAAAAAATAATAATTAGGAAAGCAAATAAAAAATGAACTTGTTAAGTGTTCCCCTATTAAGTGTTGTTGTTGAATGTTTTTTACTTTTTCCCCATACATTACATACTTTTTTAAAACTTCTTTTCAGCTATGTAAACAGTAAACCTCGATACAACTATACTTAAGAGACTAAATAAAATCATCATTCTAGTGGGATGTATTGTTATATCAAGGAGAGATTATATTGTATGGAAATTCCACAAGGCCACAAAATTTTATTGTTATAAAGGGATTTATCATTGTAACGAATATTGTTATAGCAAAGTTTTACTGTATACTTATTGCCCCCTCCTTTTTTATGATTTTCACTTTTTCTTATTTTCTTTATTCACGTGAAATTCCCTCTTTTTCCACTATTTTTTTAAAATTATTATTCACACATTATTTCCCCTTTTTTGCTATTTTATGAGCAGGGTGCGAATTGACGGGGGGGGGGGGGGGGTGCCGGGGATCGTCCCTGGCTAGAGAAATATTAATTGATCCCTGCCAGGGATACTATTTATCCCCTGCTGAAGAAATGTTAAACTGGTGAGTGAAGATTTGGGATTGAAGTCAAGAACTCAAAATGAAGGTTGTATGTTATCATTTGTTACTATACTCTAAGGTGACTGCCTTAAAATTTAGTCTCTTTTCTAAGCTAAAACCCCTCAAGGGTGGCTTCCAATACTGGTACATTGTATGCATAAGCGTAAAGTTTTCAAAATTATTGGGGGGGCCGGTCCCCACAACCACATATATTCACGTCAGTGGCGTAGCCAAGGGGATGTTAGGGGGGGTCAACCCCCCCCATGAGGAATTTTTTTCCATGCAAAATGTATATTCTTCACTCCCTTATCATACACTCGTATACATATATGTGCGTTGCAGAAGTCGTAACTCCCCCATGAAAAATTTCTGGCTACGCCACTGATTCACGTACATATAACTTAGTAATAGCTGCCAACTACCATGGAATATATATAACCACTTTTTCTACATGATTTTTTGGCTTAAAATATAGCAAAATTTTTGTGCTGCGCGCGCGAGTTGGTTGCTATATAAAGAAAATAATTTAAAAATATACTGTTTACAAAAAATGTTTAATTATATTCCGTAGTAGTTGGCAACTATGACTTACTATATATAAGTGTAAATTATTGGAGGCGCTCGAGCTCTATGGGTCCATAGAATTCTACACCTCTGCAAGGTAAGTATCCATGCTAGTATCTTTCTACCATGTTATAAGTTAAAAATAGAAGCAAAGTAAAAACTCCAAAGGAGAGTAAAAAAACATTTTCGATGACATAGTGCATTTTAGACACAGCTGAACTTTTCTTTATTTCATACTTTACATTGCATAATCTGATTTTAATTAACCAGAGCCTGGTGAGGGCAGCTTATAGTAACATTGTGTGTTACGTGGCGTCACAATGAATACTAAATCATTGATTGAAATCTAAAGAAGAAAATTTTTAAGAGTCCAAGTAAAGGTTTTTTTAAACGTTTGTAAATGGCCTGAAATACTTTTTTTTATGTTAGTATAAATTAATTTTCTGTATTTAGTGGTAAATTATTGGGTGGGCTCAGCCCCTATTCACAATTTATTGGGGGGGCTCGAGCCCCACGGGCCCATATAACTCTACGCCTATGCCTAGTCAGATAATGTAGACGCACGCGCGCACGCTGGGCGCGGATACATTCAAAGGTTTTGCAGATAGTTTTCCAGTAATTGCAAGGTTTTCTTTTCTTTTTTTTAAAGATGGATAGTTACCTAAAAGAAGTACCTTTTTTAAGTCACTGTACCACAAGCGCGTCGCACAGATGTGTGTGTGTGTGTGTGTGTATGCATACATACACGTGTTCATATACGCAATATGTATTCAGTTATCACGAGCTATTATGAGTTTGCAGATAGTTTTGGATTATGTGTGCAGATAGTTTTTTCTTTTATCTGACTATGCGCCTATGATTGTATGTAGCTTGTGTATCTGTGATTCCATAGAACAAACAATCTATGACTTTAGTTTGAATATAAGTCAGTTCCCACACGTGTCGGCGACTGCATTTGTCAAGTAATATCACATGAGTAAAGCATTTGCACCTTCTCTCCTTTTCCTTTTCAAGTGTCCCCCCCAGGAGAATGTTTTCTTTAAAATGTCCCCCCTTGGAGAAAATGTTCAGTTCGCACCCTGTTTATGAGTGGCATCACTGATAAGAGGAATACCTATATGTAAATTGTTAAAACTTAAAAGGTGTCTCATGAGTTTATTTGATTAAGCATAAAAATGATATTTGAATGCTGTTTGATAAAAACTATTAAAAGTGTCTGTTGTACTATTTGGCAAAAACAGTTAAAAAAAAAAAAAAAAAAGGGAAGAAAATCTGAAACACTTTCAAATTTTAAATACGCACCAAAGTGCTATATATTAAAAGCGTATCATGGTTTATGCGTCGTCCCTATTTTTCTTCCTTATTCCATTAACTTAGCGCTTAAGATTGTATCATTATTCATGACTGTGCCGTATTTTTCTTCCTTGTTTCATAAAACCCATCTTTGGAATCGAAATCTATCTTAAAATTGCCTATTTAAACTATTTTACAATCGTTGCCAAGTATATTACAACTATAATTCACCATCTTAAATATTGTTTTGAATGTCCATCAGAATCCATGAGTGTGCCGTGTTTCTCTTTCTGGGTTGGTTCTACTTTAACGCCCCGACTCTCACCAAGGTGGCGATCATTAAACATATGGAGGTACTACGAAGATTTTTTATATTTATGTGGCAATCGTAATTTAGAATTAAAATGGCGATTTAGCACAACAGTAAGTAAAGCATTCCGTTACATTTTTATTTATTTTGGGTTGCCAATTAATGTAGTTTCAATAATTAAGTGTCTTCAAATTCCTTAACAGGCGCGTTTATTGCTCATTTGTTCACTTAAGTTTTCATATACTTCTTTTGGGAGCGTTGAAACTTGTCTATATGTCCTAGAGACCCATGACTGCAAAGCTCGCCAAAGTGCAGGATTTTTTAGGTTTCTGAGAGCGGGGGCGTTAAAATAGGAATCAACTCTTACTTGTACCGTAAAACACATCTTTGGAATCGAAATCTATCTTAAAATCAACTACTGAAACTGTTTTGCAATCTTCTGAAGGCATATTCCAACTATATCCTGTAGACATTTTAAATATTGTTTGGAATGGGCATCATAATCCATGAGTGTACCGTGTTTTCCTTCCTTGTTCCATAAAACACTTCTTCGGAATAGAAATCTACATTGAAATCGCCTACCAAAGCTGTTTAACAATTTTCGCCAGGCATAGTCAAACCATACTTCACCTTTATAAATACCATTTGGGAAAGTGTATCATAATCTATGAGTGTACCGTATTTGTCTTCTCTGTTCTGTAAAACACTTCTTCGGAATTAAAATCTATATTAAAATCGCCTACTAAAACTATTTTACAATATTCGCCAGGCGTTTTCTAACTATACTCAAAATATATTTATAATAAATTGTTGCGTTTTGGTGCCAAATTTAGTGATCAATTATTAAAAATTGCAAACCTTGTGCTACTTTCAACAGTTTATTAACGCCCCCCCCCTCTCCACATTATCTGGCAAACACATTTGAAAAGTGACTCGACTCGAAAATTGTACCAAAATCGTGTCTACACAAAAAGCAAGGTTAAAATTAATAGCACTCTGGTGCTAATGATGTTCGCGTTGTTTGGCAGAAATCATGAAAAATGTTGTTCTCACGCTATTTTACACCTTGGGAATTTCAAAAGTTGGAATGTATGGGGTGTTTATTCGGTATTAAACGATATACATAGATGGGGGTGCTTTTGCTGTATTTTTTATAGTTGATATTACAGAATTTCTATAATCTGGAAATATCTGGAATTGGTAAAGTCCCAGCGATTCCAGATTTAAGAAGTTCTACTGTACTTCCTTTTACTTCGTACAAGAAAATAAAAATGCTCCTAAAACTGGTTAATTTGATAAAAATACTACCACATCCTCCGGAGAAATATATTTTGGCTGCCCACCATCACAGCCGTCTTAAGTCTGTCGCTCTCGTGGGAATGATGTTCTTCCCCACCTCCTCTTCTTTCGCGCCGTTCTTATTGCGCCTGATGTCATTCCATGTTTCGTCTATGGTGGCGTGCGTCATGTCGTTGATGCTGCCCTCCATTGTTAATATTTCTAATGATTCTCGTAAATAGGCATATGTGTGGTTATTGAAGTTGGCTATTTTTTGTATTGCTTGAAAATCTATTGTAAAAGGGGTGTTTAGTGCGAGGCGGGATAAGGCTGTTGATTCTCTATTGAATTTAATGTCGTTAATATGTTCTGTTTGATGATCTTTTAATTTTTCTTTTAGTGACCCCAATGTAGCAGCCGGTTGTTTTGTTGTCGTTATTTTTTATGTTAATTTTATAAATTACTGCGGTGTCTGTGGGTTTTATTTGGTCTTTTTCGGATCTGATATGTTGAAAAATGTTTTGATTTGGTTTGATTGGAATTCTAATATTTTTCTTAAGAGCTGAGTGTGATATTTTATTAGCAGCTCCCCTGCAAAAAGGTATAGCTGTAGTGAATTTTAGTTTGGGTTTCTGCCTATTGCTAATTGCAATTAGCAATAGTAAAGAAGAGGAGGCGGGGAAGAACATCATTCCCACGAGAACGACAGACTGAAGACGGCTGTGATGGTGGGCAGCTGAAATATATTTCTCTGGAGGATGTGGTAGTATTTTTATCAAATTAACTATGGAATACCTCCGTATTACATTTTAACTTTTTAATATGCTCCTAAAACTTTTTTTTCTTTTTGATTTTTTTCTTCTAATCTTTTTTTTTCTTATTCCTTTCTTTCTGTCTCAGGTTGTCACTGGGCATAACGAAGATATAAATGTGTTATTCTGCTACACTGATTACCATGACTCGTCCAGAACTGACGAATCGGAGGACAAAACTACATTCGATGTGACTTTTCATAGATATGTGCATGGTTTATACTACACATACGACTCTGAAAGAATACGGAGCATCAGTTTGAAACTTGCAAAACAGCTTCTCAGCTGTTCCGATCTTTACATAACCGAAAACATCAGGATGAAAGTTAATGAATTATCGAACAGCTGCAAGTACACAATGGAAGACTTTTCTGTACAACTGGACAAGTGGTCAAAATTGAGGAAGCGCAACATCCAAAACTTACGGAACATACATCTTATCAAGTCAGCCACCACGAGTATGTACCGGGTTTGCTCGATCCTTGAAGTGGCCAGTGGAATCGTCGCGGGCATGAACAGTTTTTTCCATTTCGCATGGAACCTAGAGCTCCCCTACTTAATTGTGCTCATGGTGGGTGTTGGAACTGTAATGGCGGACATGTACTGCGAACTGGCAGGTGAATACATTCCTCGCATGGAAAGATACAACTTGCAGAATCTCAGCAGTCACGCCATGCGCACCTCTTTCACTGCAGATGCCAAGATTTTGAAACTCTTTCCGTATGGTGTCGACATGAGTTTGATCGAGCAAAATGTGCTGAATGCTGATGAGAAAACGTGGAAAGTTAAAGTTTCTTCTGCCATTATACAGTCGGCCATCAAGAAAAATAAAAAACTCATTAACGATGCGGAATTCTTCATGTTAGTGAAGGCTTTTATAGAAAGTCCAGCAGCACTCATGTGGTTCAAACGGTAATCTTCTTTTTCTTAATTTTGTGTAGATAGATCACAATCAGATACAAATTGCTAATCGTAAACATTGTAAGCTGGTTCATCAGCTGGTAAACATTGAACTGATACATCAAGTTCATTTTAAAGCTGGATGTATTAAAAATTTTCTATTTACTTTTTTATTTTTCGCATTTAATTATGTCGCAGCCATATATGTTTCCTAACATATGCATGTTGTGAGTATAGTTTTATTTTAATGTTGGATTACTCTTCTGTTAGACTACAGAATTGGGTTTTAAAAAGGACCCATTACAGGTTTAAAAATTAACACCTCTGTCTTCTAACATTTAGCAAAGTAAAAAAAAAAAAATAGCAGTGTAAATTCCTGCATTTAAACAGACAAGTTTTAGATAAAAGCTTTTTATTAAAAATACTGATTTAAATAAATCAAAAGGAGAGCAACTGCTCCTCACAGGACAGTCCACACGACTGTTTGCAACAACATACATCAAAAGGGCCAAGACCGTTGGTCACATCTTCCTTTTAAACATATAAAATTTACATACTTTGTTTTCAGAAATGAAAGATGAATGCTAAAAGCAACGAAGGAGAAAAACGAACGCACCAAACTGGCAGGAACCGAACGTTTGCCATGACGCAAGCGTGACGCCATGCATTCCAGCCAATGAGAGTAGAAGGTGATACAGGCGGCAGCCGGTAGAAACAAGTCAGCAACTTGCTGATACAAAAGTAAACAATATTAAAAGTACATGTCAAAAGATTAAAGACGTAGCGAGACAGGTATAACTTTAATACAGCAACTTCCCTAACAACGGCCCGCCTCTCACTATGTCGTATATTTAAAGAATTTGAATTATTAACAATTTTAGGTTTTTAAACTTTTGCTTTAAAGTTAACGTAAAAAATTCTTAAATACTTTTCCAAAATTCATTACAGTACAAGTTTCCTTTAAAGGAAACTTACACAAGGCTAAATTTAAGCATTCATCTTCTTACAAAAGCAATTTTAATCATGATTTACATACATTACACAATGAAACAATAAAAATATAAAGTCATCTTAACAATTTTTCAGTCCTCGTTCCCTTTAAGGATTATTTCACGTAACAATGAAGCTACACAAATTCTGTTCTTTCATCATATTCATTTTGAAATCGAAAAAAAAAACCTCATCAAGAACCGATAAACGGATACTGACAAAACTAATGCTTATAGTGTTAGTTAGGAAAATGCCAGAAATCAAATGATATCTGGACTTTGAAATTTTATTTATTCATAGTTTTAAATAATTTGGTATGGACTATGTCGTTTAAATTTTGTCTTGTTAAAGGTTTTGTGAAACTGTCGGCCTAAATTGTTTTTAGAGGGTACGTATTTAAGTTTTCGCTTTCCATCGACGAAAGTGATACATCTTTTTGCTTAAAGGATCGCCAGAGTACAGGTGATTTATCAATTAACGCTATTATATCACCTATGGATACTCTGTCGTCTCGACATGATGCAAAATCGGCATCGCAAAATACTTCTAATTTTAAAGTTTTTATATTCTAAAGGTTTAATATTAAATTTCGTGTTGAATTTACATAGCCTAGAAGTTTTTATAGATAATCCCAGTGCTTTTTCCCTGGGTTATTTTGAAACTGTAGTATATTTAGTGCAAATGTCAAATCGGGTCTTGTACAACTGGCTAAATAGGATAAGCATCCGAGAATGCTTCTCTGTATGGTAGCTTATTCATTTCCTCTACTTCTTCCTCAGTTTGAGGGCACTGTAGTTTTGAGAAAATTACTCCTTTTGCGATTGGTAAAGATGAAATCGGAGCTTTAAAACATTCAAACCTTTTTAAAATTTTATTTATATAATCTCTTTGATCTATGAATAAATTACCCCTTCCCTTTCAAATTGAACTCCCAATAACTTTCTAGTTTCACCTAATACTTTTATATCAAATTTACTTTTAATTTTATTAATTGCTTCTGTAATGTATTCATTAGTTTGACTTAGCAAAGCTATATCATCCATGTACAGCAATAAAATTACTTTATTTTTATATGTATAGACACAATTAGTCCAAGAAAAAGCTTCAAAGTTAAGAGTTTCTAGAACAGAATGAATCTCTAAAAACCACTCCCGTGCACTCTGATGCAGTCCGTACAGAGCACGTTTGAGTAGGCATACATGATTAGGCTTTTGCTTATTAACAAAGCCTTCTGGTTGATTCATAAAAATTGTTTCAGAGAGGGGAGCATACAAGTATGCATTTTTGATATCTAGCTGGCAATCTTTCCATTTCAAAAGACCAACAAAAATACTATAAAAAATTCTAATTATCGAAAAATTAACCACTGGGCGAAAAACGTACGAATCACCCTTTTTCTGGCAAAAAACCTGGGCAACTAAACGTGCTTTATAGCGCACAACTTTATTATTAGGGTCCTTTTTAGTGGTAAAAACCCACCTACTGCCTAGTACTTCCGAGTTGTTTGGTTTGGGTGTTAATTGCCACATGTTCTCTCCTCCATTACTTTTATTTCTTCTTTCATTGCGTTCAGCCAGTTTTTACTTTCGGGAGTCTGCAATGCTTGTTTGTAATTTAAAGGGTTTTCCGTATCTAGTCATGCAGATGTGCTTTGAACAGTATTATCCTTAGATTTAATAGAAAAATTAAAGTTAGATTTATGAAATTTTATTCTGTGAGATTGACAGTATTTTTCAATATGTTTAAGAGATTTGAATCTACCCTTTTTAGAGCCCAATATTTTGTAATGTATGTTAGTTCGAGATCCATCCTTACGTGGAACTGCTTGACGAACCCATGTTACTTCACGAGGGGTGACAGACGACTCCTCCCCACTACTATCGGGCAATTCATCCTCACTTATTTCACTGTCGCCATCTTCTCTTGAAGTTTCATATTCCGTTTCAGAATCGTCTTCATTACAACGAAAAACAACTTTTGTTTTTACAGTTTCTTCTTTGCAGTTAGGGTCCAGTACGCTGCCGCTTGCATTTTTATTTGGAAATCTAACATTAATCGTTTCGATTAATTTCCTTTCCTCGGGGATCCCTATCCGGTAGCCGCGAGTTTTCATTGCGTACCCAACTACAACTCCTTTCTGTGCCTTGTTCTGAAGTTTATTTCTAATTTGCTTAGGCAAAACTACATATACCTCAGTACCAAAAGGTTTTAAATGTTTTATCGAAGGTTTTCTGTCTCCGTACAGCTCAAATGGAGTTTTCATTTGACCTTCACGACAAATTCTGTTTTTTGTATAAGTAAAATAAAGGTGGGCTTCTGCCCAAAAACCTTCACTGAGTCCGGAATCTGCTAATAAAGCTTTTACAGCATCCATTGCTGTAAGATTACATCTTTCAGACACACCATTCTGTTGAGGTGTATTATGCGTTTGTCTGTTCGTGCTTTATGCCATTGTCATCTAGATAACGCCCAAATTCAGAACTACAGAATTCCATTCCATTGTCTGTTCTGA
This sequence comes from Cheiracanthium punctorium, assembly GCA_038373885.1. Taxonomy (NCBI): domain Eukaryota; kingdom Metazoa; phylum Arthropoda; class Arachnida; order Araneae; family Cheiracanthiidae; genus Cheiracanthium; species Cheiracanthium punctorium. Next base: position 75,078 of record JAWZYV010012020.1, read on the forward strand.
TATTTAGAATTTTTAAATTAAGAAAACGTTCAGCTCTCACTTGATACTGCTTAAAAGCGTCAAAAACTTCATTTTTATGTTTCAGTGGAAAAACTGTTACCTTTCGAGAGAAGTCGTCCTTGACGGTTAAAAAGTATAAATGTCCTTCTCGTGATGCTTTGGGGAGGGAAATTGAATTTTACCGTTATTATCTTTAACAATTATTTTTCCCTTTCCCCCTAAAAATGTGAACCCTGCTGAGTCTAGTTCACGACCAGATATTAAATTTCTTTTAAGTTTAGGAGAATACAATACATTTTTGAAAACAATATTTTTAAAAGATTTGTTAACAGAAAATCGTATTTCTCCCTTTCCCTCTACCGGAAATGAAATTCCGTCGACAGCAACTGTCATAGAGGTATCATTTACAGGTTCAAATTTAGTGAAAATGTCCTTGTTACAAGGAGAATGAGCACTACCTCCGGTATCGAAAATCCAGTCTTTTTTACAGGAAGAAAAATTATCCACATTGTTACTAACCTCTACAAGATGATTTCTTGCCTGTTTAAAATTTTTATTTTTGAAAGATTTACGTGCTTGAGGCAGTTTTACGCGACATTGAGCAACTAAGTGACCAATTTTCCCACATCTAAAGCATTTACGTTTTTCTTTTTGTATTGAATTACCTTGCAAATTCGTATTATGTGCATGTGCATATGTAGGTTGAGTGGTATTGTAAGTTTCACTTTGGTTATCGCAGTAGCTTTGCTTTAACCGTGCCTCTTCGGCAATTAATTCAGTTAAAATTTTAGATGGTTTAAACTCTGTGTCTTCCCAGCGGTAAATGGCTTGTAGAATTGGTAACAATTCGGGAGGTAGTTTTCTTATTAATTGAAAGTCATGATGCCATTCGTTAGCCTTTTTTCCGGCATCTTCCAATTGCTTCACAATACCTTGGAGACGAGCTCCAAAAAGACCAATATCCTCACCAGGTTCTATTCGACACTGAAAAAATAAGTCGGTTAAGCCGATAATTCTTGCCCTTGAGTCAGGTCTAAAATGATTTTTCAAAGTATCCCATGCTATTTTCGGATCATCTATATCACTTATTAAATTTTTATAATCATCACTTACATTTAAATAAATAATGCTAAATGCTTTGTTTTTACGGGATTTAAAAGATCTCACCTCAGCTGGGTCAGGGGCTTTATTCTCAGTTGCCACTGGAGCTGTTTCTCCGCCATTTACAATTTCCCAAACATCTTTGTCCATCAAAAGGACCTTGACGTTACGACACCACGTGTCATAATTATTCGGCCCCAACCCTTCGATTTTGACTTGAAACTCCATATTGAAAACAATGTCCCAGAGTTCAAAAAATGTCCCCAATAACTTGAAACTCTTGTAAAAAAATCACACAGGAAGTTAACTGGAACGCTAATTTCACTTGGGTACTAATCTGGAGAAAACCATCGGTCACTGTAACAGTAGCACTTAGAGGAATGGCCCGCAGTCTTAGACGTCAGCTTGTTTTCAGGAGAATCGGAGACAAGCATAAGAGGAACCGCTTGGATACTTCAGAGAAAAAGGCCTTCAACACTAGAACACCAGTAGATATACAGGAAAGGCCTGCCGTCTTGAACATCAGTAGGTACACAGGAAAGGCCCGCCGTCTTGAACATCAGTAGATACACAGGAAGGGCCCGCCGTCTTGAACATCAGTAGATACACAGGAAGGGCCCGCCGTCTTGAAAATCAGCAGAATCGGTGGTCAATAGTTAAAGGTCAGCAAGGATAGTCATCGGCAGCCATCAAAACACCAGGACACATCACTCACCCCTTTTCGCAGGACAGGATTAAAGGGCATGCTGCGGCCCATAACCCATCTTCTGTTAGGCTACAGAATTGGGTTTTAAAAGAACTACCCATTACAGGTTTAAAAACTAACACTTCTGTCATCTAACATTTAGCAGAGTAAAAGAGTTGTCAGTGTAAATTCCTGCATTTAACCAGACAAGTTTTAGATAACAGCTTTTTATCAAAAATACTGATAAATAAATCAAAAGGAGAGCAACTGCTCCTCACAGGACAGTCCACACGACTGTTTGCAACAACATACATCAGAAAAGGCCAAGACCGCCGGTCACATCTTCCTTTTAAACATATAAAATTTACATACTCCGTTTTTGGAAATGAAAGATGAATGCTAAAAGGAACCAAGGAGAAAAACGAACGCACCAAACTGGCGGGAACCGAACGTTTGCCATGACGCAAGCGTGGCGCAATGTATTTCGGCCAATGAGAGTAGAAGGTGCATACAGGCGGCAGAAACGAGTCAGCAACTTGCCGATACGAAATTTAAACAATATTAAAAGTACATGTCAAAAGATTAAAGACGTAGCGAGACAGGTATAACTTTAATACAGCAACTGTTTCCCTAACAAATTCTAGCATCTTAACAAGCTTTTGCACAAAAGTTACATCATTAGCAAAATAGGAAAATATTTGAAATACCGATTAGCTAGGAATAACCCCAACATCTCTCAAATTAACTTTAATAAGTTCTGTTGCAAGTGAGAGTTTTTTCAACGTCGTATGTTTCAATATTACTCCGTTTGAAAACTACTGCGTGAAATAACCAAACTTGACTACCTTGGTCAGAACGTGATGCCATAAATTAAAAGTTGTTTGTAATTGGTAAACTCTGCAACACAATTTAACGCCCTATTCGTGATATGAGCTATTCTAAATAGTTCCTTGAGATTACACAGTGTGATGTTTTCACAAGCCTGAACCATGGTGGATTTAAATATTTAAATTGGTACAGCTTAGATGTTTTCCACCACGGCAAGATGGAATATTTTGCTGTGCTAAATATGCCAATAAAACAAGAATTACGCTTAAAAATATATGGAGATCTGTTTTAATGTCAATGCATAAATTCCACAGAATCACCAAAGAGTAGAAAGGCATCCTTGGTTTAAACTATCTAATCTGTTTCTTTAAATTGAGCATTAAAGACGGAAAAACTATGATCGATAATATTAATATAAGTAATAGATGGTATTCTCATTTTTTCTCTGGTAGTAATAGTAGATTTGTTTGGATAATATGGATTAAAGCACAGTATATACCACGTTAATAACTATTTCATGAAATTAAAAGTGTTTTATTCATTATTTTTTAAAGATCGTCTTACAACTAACTAAATTATAGTCCTACGTTGTGTAATATATCCTGTAGTAGTTTTGTTAGATATACACCCGTTCGGGTTTAATGAATGAGTAAGGTTGGTAGTGATATACCCTTGGAAAGCTTAATTATGAAATTAATTCATTAATTAGCAGAGTAATTTAACTTAAGCAGAATGGAAATGTTGCTGAAATTAAGTCTAAGTACCTGAAATAAAAATGTTTTTCTTTGAAACTCATTAAAGAGACTTCGATTTAACTCACAACAGTTTAGTTTATTAACAAGAAAAATATTCAACAAGAACAATTACAAAAATGACTAGGTGGATATATTAAAAATTACAAGTCGTACTTTTAGTTAAAGATTTCAATTTTAACTTACATAGTGAACCATGGCTTAACACTTTGAGCTCTGAAAGAGGTAACAGTCAATACTTATATTGAAGTAATGCCGGAGTGCAAAACAGGAATTTAAAGACTACTTAAAAATGCTATCTTAACTTCATCTTTATTCATGCCGCGAGAGTAGACTCAGCCTTTTCAAACTTCGCAGTATCATCGCTTTACGTTCTAAAGAACTAGCTGACTTCGTGCTTCACAACTCACTACCACACTATGATTAAAAACACATCTTCAAAAAGCATGCACCGAACTCCTGTGCCCCGGAGCCATCTCTGAAAAAAATATACTACGATACAGACATTACCTCGAAACAAAACAAAACTCATAACTACAGCTTGGAAACACACAGCTTATATACACACCGACTGGGATCAGCCTTCCTGTTGCGGAGCAAATGCCGGGCACAGATGCGTGAGGCTGCTAGTATGACACGGCACGATCGCAACATCACTTAGGAGCGAGCGTGATTCGTTGTTTAAGATGTGACGTCACTACTGCTTCGTGGTTGTGTCGTCCTCATTCAATATGGCGATTCTGCTGAGTTAAGATTTTGGCTGAGCTACTGTTTTGATATTAATATTAGAGTAAGTAATAGACTTGAATTGTTTTCGTTTGAGTTTAAAACTAAAAAGGTGACTAGAACTACGTCTTTAGATACCAGTACATAAGCTGGCTTAAGAACATTACTTATAAATATAAGTTACTATTGTTTGAAGTTGTACTGGGCTAACTAGTTTCAACAAAAGGACTACTAGACATTTTGTTTTCCAATAGATAGTTATGATTATATTTTAGTAAAATATTTGTTTCCTACCGTGCGAAGAACGGGCATGCAGCTAGTATATATATATATAATATATGTTGCTCCTAAGATTTTACAACTTTTTTCGATCCCCTCCCCCCATATCATTCAGACTGGTTGGGAGGGAGCAGCAGTGGTCACAAGAGGGGCGTATCTCCTCCTGTAATGTCTTTATAACGAAGGCTTTTAATGATTCAGTTTGTTTACTAATTCTTCATATGATTTTTCTTAAACAGATTAAAGATAGATAAGCTGCTAGAGGAAATGGACTTCAGTTCGAGAATGCGCTCCCTCAAGTGGTATTTTCGCATGGATATTATTATGATGTCCTGGAAGTTTTTGTCTTTTGTTCCCGGACTGTATTTCCTCATTAACCGAGAGACAGAAATTTTCGCCTTTAATTCTGTAGTAATGGCGACCTTAGCAGAGCTTTACAACATGGGAGAAGACTGTGATCATTTCGAAAGTTACGACCTCGTGAAGATGATCGAAGAGGTGTACCGATTAAAAAATGTATGTTGAAATAAATTTAATTATTATTGATTAGACTCTGTTTTCTTGTGCATTGGTATCTTTGAAGAAGTTGACAACCCGCTATCATTATGCTGCGGTGCCCACACCCTTTTGTACACATTTTTTAAAGAAAAGAAATTTTCCTAAATTAAGTTTTTGATTACGTTGTTTAGATTAAATTATTATTATTATTTTTTTTCTTTCTGTTTACTGTAATAACCCAGGAGGGTGTAGGGCACGGCAGTCCATAGCATGGGGTTATGTTTAACCCAACATTAAAATGGGACTCTTCATATAATAACACACACATATTTAACCAAGAAAATTATTTATGTTATTAAATATATAATTGTTTATAAATATTAATATATAAAGTTGTCACTCTTTAGTTTTGAGATGGCTAAAATGTGCTTACTCAAACTCCAGTGTAGTGCGGTATACATCCTCATCATACAAGGGCACACAATTCACAAAGTTAAATCCACGCTTTCGTAAAATCTCCAAAGCAAGAAATCTAACTCTGAATCTAAAGTCTCTAAATCATAAAAATGAAATCTAAGAAAAAAACTCTGAAAAAAAAAAAACACTGTAAAGAAATCTCTAAGAAAACCTCGAATCTGACTTCTCCGTCACTGCACCTTGGTTTTCTCCAATTGCTCCCCTCGTTTCTTTCCCCCTTGTCCCAAAGGGTAAATCGGTGTTCAGCCACTCTCTTCCCTCTTATTCAAATTGATTGTCCTCTAAATTTTTACCTTACTTGATATTCCCCCATATCAATTCACTTTATTGGTCAAGATCTACATTTATTCATTCTATTGGATCTCTGAAATTCCTCCTTTAAACTTCTTTTATTTTTATTATTTTCGACCCTCTTGTTAAATCACCTAGAATTTTCTGTTTCTTTTCCCACGCATTTTCCCCCATAACTTTTCTTAAAATCTCTGTTTTCTTTGTGCCACCGACAATTTTCCCCTAATGACAACCTCACCTTTTATTTTCGGACGCAAAGATTTTTTCCTTTCCGAATCGCCTCTGGTCAATCATGTGCAAAGGAGGGGTTCTCATTAGACATCTGCATCACAACGCTATTCATTTCTCCCACTTACCATATCTCTGCTCCCTGGTATATTTTTCCATTTTCATAAAAACTCTCTCTCTCTCTTAAACACCTTACCTAACCATGGCTAACTGGGATATATACAGGCTGTCCGAAAAGCTCCGTTTTTGCATACAAGTAAATTTTCCCTTCTTTGCCGATTTGTCGCTTTAACCGGGGCCGTCGTTATTAGCAACCGGGCCTGCTTATTCGTTGCCACCGGAAAAAATGGGTGAATCATTGAGGCCTAATGTTTGCATTTGCGCTGTTCGATTGTATGCGATTTGGTATTATAAACGTTATTTTATTTTATAATTAAAAAACAATTTTGTTATAGTTTTGTCATAGTGATTTAATAACAAGGTGATTTAGATGTAGGTAATGATTTTTTGAAGATTGCGCGTTTATTTATGGAAATAAATCAACAAAGAATTCGAACTTTCAGTTCTGAATGTAACGGTAAGTGTACACCTGTATAACGTTAGAAATTCTACAAATTTATAGGATATAAACCATGTTTTATTAATTAATATTCATGTGTTATTTATAAATTATTTTAATCTGAAATCGTTTAACTTCGGTAGTTTATTATTCTAGTAAATAAGCGTTCGTTGTAATACTAGTTAGACATTCTTATCTGTTTAATTCTTTCAGTTGAAAATGTCATTTATCATTTATTATAAATGTACTAAATGTGCGATATGGGTTTCAGTGCAGAAGTACTGCAAAATATACTATTAATTTATGCACATGTTTATGTAGAAACTTTAACTGAAGTTAATATTTTGTATAAGCGTTCATTATGCTCAATTTCAAAGTTCCATTTAATGTTAGAGGTAATGGCTATAATAAGGTAGATTAGGTAATGGCTATAATAAAAATAATTAATTCAGGGATCGTTTATTTTTAGTTTACTACAGCAGAGGTGGCCCGAGGGGCGTGCAGGGCCCCAGGCGAAGCGAAGAGCGGGGCCTCTTCTCTATCATGTCTTATGAGATAGCAATAAACTGGCCCAGGAGCGGGGCCTCTATAAGCGCGGGGCCTTAGGCGATCGCCTACATTCGCACCCCCCCTTGGGCCGGCCCTGACTACAGTGATTAGAGCAACTTGTGAAAAGGAATCCTGAAATTTTTCGAGTCCTAGAGCTGTTACTATATCTTAATTTGTATTCAAAGGCCGTGCAGAAGGTTTTTTTTTTTTTTTTTTTTTTTTCCCACAACCCTAATATACAGCAATGCACGGACGAAAACATTTCTTTTCAATCACCAAACAACGAAAACATTTCTTTTCAATTAATAATCATTTTAAAAAAAGAGGTGGAATATTAATGGTATTTCCTAGTATGGTTTTCTAAAATTTATTATTTTTCTTTGGAGAAAAAAATATATGGAACTAAATCTGAAAATTATAAATCATTTTCATTTCGAATGGTAAAATTTTCGATAAATAAACTCATTTGAACTAACCAAAATAAAAACAGTTAATAAACGTGTTCGATCATACACTGTTACGTGATTCTTAATCCTTTTGATATATTTTATCTCCCCTTTAAGTTCGTACTACTATTTACGGGACACCCTTTATTGTGTAATTTATTCTAAATGTTTCTCGTTAAATTAATTTACATTATTTTTCATTTAAATACCAAGGACAAGCAGTGCACGGGTTGTACTTATAGCAAACATTCTTCTGATACCTACGCCTTACAAAAGATTAAAAATTAAATAGTATAGCAATACTTAAATTTTTTATACGTGAATTGTAAATATCAAATATTTCAAATTCTATTTCATCTCCTCGTCATATATTCTGTTAATATATTAATTGAACAATATTTAATAAATAAAAATTTAATAACTATTAGTTAAATTTATTTTAAAAGTAATAATGGTTGTAACTGCTTTGAAAATGTGTGAACTTAAACATTCAGTATAAAGATATGCATAAAAATGCCTGTATCATTTGTGTATTTGTTTACTTTAATGTATACTAAAAGTCAGCTTAATTTGTTCATGTATATTAAAAATCAAGCTAAAATAATGAATCATGAGAGTTAGCACTACTTTGTTTTTCCTTCAAATTACATGTACAGTCGAGAGCCAAAAATCCGCTGACCTAAAATCCGCAAACGTCCGAAATCCGCACTCCTTCTCTGATGTAAATAATGAAATTCGCAGTCATCCGCCAGTGATGAAACTGTTGAAAAGTGTCTTGAATCCAAAGATAAACATGATTCTGATGATGATTATGAAAACTTTGGTAATAACAATATTAATAAAATCCGTTTAATAAAAGTTTAAAGTTAGGAGTAGAATACCTTAAATTTTTAGAACAGTAAAGTTCTGTAACAAAACAAGAATTAATGATAATATACAATTTGCAAAAATAAATAAATAAAAGAAAGAAAGAAAAGGAAAGAAAAAAAAAACTGAAAGCAGAAAAAAATAACATTTTAAAACAAATCACCATAGAACATGCTTTCAAAATTAGAAAAAGGAAATATTGAAACCATTTGCTTTGCTAGTTTTCACATATTTTTTTTCTTTCTTCTCCTATCCTTTTGTATTTAATGTGAAAATATAAGGGAAATACTTTTGACTGTGCTTTTATTTCATTTTAATTGTATTCTACTTTTTTAAAATTAGAAATGTAATGATCTATCTTTTATGGCCCGAAATCCACAAAATCCTAAAATCCGCACAAGCCATGGTCCCAAGCTGTGCGGATTTCTGGCTCTCTACTGTATCTATTTACTTTAATGTCCACGTGTATGTATCATAGTAAAGAAACTGTCAATGAGTTCGTACTTGAATTAGTAACACACAGTCATGACTTAAAACTACATTAAATAACGTTTCAAAGCATCAGAAAGCTTAAAAATTGCTTGATGTATACATGAAGACGTGAGGATCCGTAGGCCTCTTTGGATGACTCATCGAAATACACGCGCAGGCCCGTTACAAATAGCGAAGTCCCCGCTTTTACCCAACTGTATCACTGTTGTCAACTCTGCGGGAGAAAAGATCTTGGTAAACTGGCAATACCGAAGTATTTTGTAAATCAGAAATGAATGTCCAAATGTCTGAAAGAGCTTTAGCAGATAAGCATATTTCAGCAGCATAAGCATGTAAACGCCGAAATTTTTTTATTTTTTTTCTCAGCTTGAAAATATTGTTAGCCATTTGTGGATACTTTTAACTTTAATTTTAGGCACATTTTCTCCAGCAGAGTTGGCAACAGTGATACAGTTGGGTAAAAGCGACAAATTGGTGAAGAAGAAAAAATTTACTCGTATGCAAAATCCCATAGGAGAAACTGGTTTTCGGACAGCCTGTATATATCCCAGTGAGCCATGGATTAAAAAAACGAAAAAAAAAACAAACAACTGAAATTCTTCCAGCCAAGTGCGTAAATAAAAACTGGAAGAATTTCAGATTTTTAAACATTTATTCTTTACAAGCTCGCCGGGTTCTTGTGTAAGAAAATCAATCGCTAATCGCAACAAACAAAACTCTTGCACCCATCTAGCGAGCGGTTATACATTCACGAGTGATTTCAGTTGCAAAATGTAACGCACGAATCCCGCAATGACGTCATATTTCATATGCGTGTTGGCCTTGCACTAACTGCAAATTTCACTGGTAAACTAATGCTAAATGTGCAAAAATCACTACTTCATAACTCCTAGAAAAACTTAAAAACAGTTTTTCAACTCCAATCTAGGGTGGCCATAATTAAACTACAAGTGTTCAAGGGGTGAAGAGAAAACTACCAGGAATATTCCAGTGAAACTTGGTATCTACACGTTTCAGAACATGTGCAAGTCAAATATGCAATAAAAAAAATATCACCATTTTCACCCGATAGATGGCACTATATCGTGTTTCAATGCTTATGGACGTCATATATGCAAATTTTAAGCCCGTTGAATAGTGTAAAAACAAGACCATATTGAGTAATGGTCAATCATGACTCTGAATGAGAAGGAACGTGCATTGTTAGTGAAGATATTCTATCAGAATGGTAGCAATTATTCAGCTACTCTGAAGGAATACCGGCGTATGAAACGATTAAGAGGAGGTCCAACGAGTGTCAATGCATAATGGTTTGTTTTCCAAAGAGTCTTTATGAATTGTTTAATTTGTGATCTTAATTTATGTTAATTTTTGATTACATGTTACTGTAAAAATTTAATTACTGATGAGAATTGTATGGAATTTTAATAAACTATAAATGATGTTTTATATTATGTACTAGCTGAAGTACCCGTTCTTCGCACGAGAATGAATGGACTTTTTGATATTACGATTTGCGGTGATTACTATTCATTGTAATAAACAGATATAGCAAAATGGATATCGCGTTATATTGTGTCCAATAATCATGCATACCGAATTGCAAGGCAATCGTTTGTACGGTGCAGAAGGCCATGCGGCGTAGCGCAATCTAGTGGCGAGTTTTAGCAAAACGGATACGGCGAAAATATTCTTCGCATTCAGATATCGATGTATACGAATTTTCATGACTATCGGCTGGACAGTCCTGAAGTTCATGTGTTGACGCGACATCTAGTGGCAAGTTATAGGAAAATGGATAGTGCCAAACTCTTCCCCCGTGTTCAAATATCTATGTATACCTATTTTCATAGCGATCATTTGCACAGTCAAGAAGTGATACACTGCAGGGCCATCTAGTGGTTAATTAAAGTAATGATTTGCTACAGCGCCGTCAAGTGGCGAGTTATAGCAAAATGGATAACGCCAAAATATTCTCATTGTTCAAATAGCTATGTATACTGATTTTCATAGCGACCGTGTTCAAATATCTATGTATACCTATTTTCATAACGATCATTTGCACAGTCAAGAAGTGATACACTGCAGGGCAATCTAGTGGTTAATTAAAGTAATGATTTGCTACAGCGCCGTCAAGTGGCGAGTTATAGCAAAATGGATAACGCCAAAATATTCTCATTGTTCAAATAGCTATGTATACTGATTTTCATAGCGACCGTTTGAATGGTCAAGAATTTGGCCTGCTGCAGCGTCATCTAGTGGCGAGTTAAAATAATAATGCATTGCAGTGTCATCTAGTGGTGAGTAACATCAAAAGGAACACAGTTAGAATATATTCTTTGTGCTCAAATGTGTAAGTATAAAAAATTTTATGCCGAGTGGTCGAACGGTATAGAAGTTGATGCTTTGCAGCGCCATTTAGCGGCAAGTTACAGCAAAATGGATACTGAAAAATATTCTCCGTGTTCTAATATTTGCGTATACCAAATTTCATCGAAATCGGTTGGACGATATTCGCATAGCAAACGGCTAAACGGAATAGAATTCGACGTTGTGCTGCGGCACCAAGTGGCAAGTTAAGGAAAACGGATAGCATAAAAACCTTCTCCATCATAAAAGACTTAGGTGAACCAAATTTCATCGTGCAACGGTGCTGGAGTTTTTCAACCTCATAAATACATACTAACATTCATTTTTATCTATAACCAGTGTTATTATATATACCAGTCTCAAATAAAATCCAGTTTCAAATCTAAGCCTCGCCAAAGTGCCAACATACGCCATATTGCAAGAGTTTTTTCAGGGAATCATTCGAAGCATTGACTTAGCAGCAATCAATATGGGAAATGGTTCGACCGCCAAAGAGTAGCACGCTTTATTTGAAAATTGGAATCCCTTAATACAGCCGATTTTTTAAAAATTATCAACTATAATGTGTTTTATTCATTGTTACTCTGATGTACTAAATGAGAAGATTTCAATTTTCTGAAATTTGGCCGAATTCTCCCAACTTAAATCAATGTACTCAATTGGCGAGAATTCTGAAGTTAGATCGCTTGAAATCCCTTAATAGCTGCATTATTTCTTCACGGATCATTAAAATTTAACGCTGTATTCTAATAAAACCTTTGCACTTGTTTTCAAAAATCTATTTCCTTAAGCTCTCAATAAATTGTGCCAAGCTGAAAACTGTGCAAACCGCTAGAACTCACTTACTCAAAATCGATATTTCAGCCATTTTATTTTTTCGCCAAACTAAAAAAATTTACACATTAGCCTCGGAAATCTTCAATTCTTATTGTTTTGTGTGTAAAACATTACATTCCTGCTCTGATTTCCCATACACACGATATTATAATTTAAAAAAAAATAACCTTACGAATATAAACTAACAAAAAAAAAAATCATTATTATTCTTTTATTTTTACTTTGAGAATTTAAAACATTTTATTCGGCAAAATCGCCACACATGGCAACCACGATCCTTATTTCACACTTTTTTCACTACAGGGGTTACAATTACGGAAAGCTTTTTGCATGAAGAGCATAAAAAAATCTTAAATTCCGGGAACGGGTGGACTTTCAATGTTTTAAAGTGGACTACGATTTATTCTATATTATTTTACATATCTGTGCTAAATTTCAGGCCGATAGGTCCATTTTTGTGGATTTGTATACGAATCAAATCCACAAACAAACAAACAAACAAACAAACAGAATTTCATTTTTATTTATAAGATATGCCTCGTAGAATGTCACTATGCTCTGTCTATCGGTTTTGGAAGTTGTATATGCCACCACTGAGCTTTGAAATATGGTACAGTGCCATCTATCGGGTGAAAATGACGAATTTTTTTCTTTTTTTTGCATATTTGACTGGCGCTTGTTTTGAAATGGGTAGATTTGCCAAATTTCACTGGAATATTCTCGCTAGTTTTCTCTCCAGCACCCTATGAACACTTGCAGTTTAATTATGGCCACCCTGTATTTAGTCGTTTTTAAAATCAATTCTACTGTCAGAAACAAAATGACGGTACTCAACCAACTGCTGTTACAGGCTTATTATTTTAAAAATAATATTTTATCAAACTAATGCGCACTGTACTCATGTATAATTATTTCCTCTCCAGCCAGTGAAAAGGGATGTTTGTATTTTTTATCTTTATATATATATATATGTTACAGTGAAAACCCGATTTAACTAGGGAAACGCGTTCTAACTGAGAGCGTTAGGCAAAACCTGAATTAACTAGGCAAACGCGTTCTGACTGACAGTGCTAGACAAAACCCGAATTAACTAGGAAAAACCCGTTTTATTTGACTAGCGGTAGCACTTTTTCGAGGGGCCCCTATAGCAGAGGCATATTTTCCAGGTGGCCCCCCCCTACTGCGGAGGTATATTATCCAGGGGACCCCCCTACAGCGATGGCCGGACCCACTGATATTTTTTTGGGTCTCACAAAGGGCCAGCTTTAGCATATTTTCGAGGGGGCCCCCTAAAGCGATGGCCGGACCCAGTAATGTTTCTTGGGTCTCACAAAGGGACAGCGTTAGCATATTTTCGAGGGGGCCCCCTAAAGCGATGGCCAGACCCATCGATGTTTTTTGGGTTTCGCTAAGGGCCAGCGTTTGCATATTTTCGAAGGAGGCCCCCTAAAGCTATGGCCGTACCCAGTGATGTTTTTTTAGGTCTTGCAAAGGGCCAGTGTTTGCATATTTTCGAGGGGGCCCCTTGAAGTGATGGCCGGACACACTGATGTTTTTGGGGTCTTGCAGAGGGCCAACGTTAGCATTTTCCCAGGGGCCTCCTACAGCGATGGCCGGACCCACTGATGTTTTTTTGGGTCTTGCAAAGGGCCAGCTTTAGCATATTTTCGAGGGGGCCCCCTAAAGCGATGGCTGGACGCAGTAATGTTTTTTTGGGTCTCGCAAAGAACCAGCGTTAGTATATTTTCCAGGGGGGCCCCTACAGCGGTGCCGGACCCACTGATGTTTTTTTGGGTCTCGCAAAGGGCCAGTGTTAGCATATTTTCGAGGAGGCCACCTGAAGTGATGGCCGGACACGCTGATGTTTTTTTGGGTATCGCAGAGGGCCAGTGTTAGCATATTTTTGAGGGGGCCCCCTACAGCGTGGCCGGACACAGGGTCTAGTTTCCCGGCTGCGATAACTACTGCAGGGGGAAAATGACGTCACTAACACCGAGTTATTGCCCTTTGGTAGTTTTTCCCTGACAGGTGACGTTTTTAACACCAATTTTTCTATCACTGTTTACATGTTATCGCAACTTGAAACCCGCCGAGATTTTCTGCATGATAAGCAGGCAGTTTCAAGATGGCGCCGTACATGTTGCTCACACCTTATTACTGCTAGATTTGGATATTTGGTTTCCATCAATTAATTTCACGGAAAATGTACTACTGAGAGACTTATTCATTTGGGGTTTGATTGCAAACTAACTCAGTTCAAAGCTTTCCTTGATTTTCTGGCTTATGTCAAAGTAAGGTTTACATTTCTTTATTTTGCTGTTGTTGTATTTTGAACATGTATTTTAGGATTTGTGTGCTTGTTTTCGAACTGTACTTAATTTTTAAACAATGTAAACTCTTTAGTTTTCAGCTTTATTTACATCGTATTTAATTTATATCTCTAAATGATTCCTGCTTTAAGACACGCATTTTTAAAATCTGCAGTTCGCCAAAACATGTCATTTATAAATGTTTGACTTTTAATTTTTAAGTATATGTTACGCATTCTTTTTTATATTTGGCAAGGATTGATATCGTCTGTTATTTTCAATGCTCGGATCCTGCTTATGTTTCTTCCGTGTACATTTATCATTATTCCTTGTGTAAAGATGTAATTGTATGCTTACCTGTAAAATTAATGAGCTTATTGAATCAAATCTGAATGTACAGCATGTACAGTTTTGTCTCTGTTTATGAATATGCTTCTTACATGTTTGTTCCTAAATCTGGAAATGACATTTTTGATATATTTAATAGATAGAATATAAAATTTTTATGCCTAATATTTTCTGCTTCCAAGTAACTCCTCCTTAATTTGTATATTGAATAGAATTTAAAATAGAAAATAATTACCCCCTTTTTTATTAGTTAATTGTACGTCAACTTCACAATTTTGAAATGCATTCAAGAAGTCTGAAACTTACGATTAATAATTTTTATAAAGATGCCATTTAATATTCAATTAATTATACTGATATATTTGTATAAATCTGTATTGTGTTGTTTTACATAGTTGTAAATACTAATTTTATTTTAATTTGCAGAGAAGTAGTCTGTTCATTGTTTATATTAACCTAACATGTGTTAGTGTAAATCTTACTGATTATTAATGCTTTTTTATTTAAACGGTTATGTCAGGATTGTAAATATTTCACAGGCAAATTCGCATGTAACATCTATGTCCAAAATTGGTCTTATCTTTCTGCCAACAATGTATGTTTGCTCTTCATTAATGTATCGTTTATTCGAATCATTAATCAAAGACAAAGCGAGGCTCATATGTCGGGTGTCAAATTTATGCTTCCAAAGAATCTCATTTCACATGAGTTTACAGTAGTATGTTTCCTTCGATTCTGAAAACCAAAAAAGACACTTTATTTTGCTGGTCTATTTTCTCTCCTTTTTCAAGGGCATAGGGAGAAGGGGGTTTCTCCAAACCCTGAGACCCACCTCCTTTTCTACACCACTGTGTTCTACTACATGTCTTTATGAATATATTCTTCTATAATTTGCATTTTGTTTTTAAGGATGCATGCAGGAGTCTAGCTACGAGAATTTCAGTTACAAATAATTATACAAGCTTATTAATACGTAATCCCATTTAAATAAACATAACATTTTTCGAATATCCATTTATTATTGGAAAAACCCTTCTGTTGAATATTAAACTATTCAAAACATTTTTATGTTTTAATTATATTTGACACACACACGTGCATAATGTATCTATACATATATGCACAGTTGAGTCCTGATAATCTGAGTTTATCGGGACTGACATAAGGGGATAGCATTATAAAATCGAAGAGAAAAATTCAGTTTTATGTTCAGTATGTGCAGAGAGATGAACTAGCAACCACAGATTTGCTAATATAAAAAAAAAGTATTTTAAATAGCATCACTCTTACTTTATTTAATATTTGAAAAATTAATCTAAAGTTGTTTATGTTTGAGCAATTTAGTGCTACCTTGGATTAGCGGGACTCTATTATGTATTTATATGTATATTTCAAATATAGTTTTATATATTTTCACTTTTAGGTTGTTTCTTGCTTGCATGAGGTCCTGTAAAATATCAAACAAAGAGTAAGACTGAAAGAGAACCAGCTGGATTGTGCTCAGGGGCTAGTAATTTTAATTTACAGTCGCTGAATGCAAACTTGCTAGTTTATAAATATACCTGATCAATTATTATCTACTAGCTGTTATATCTGCTAAGCAGAAAATGATTTAGTAAGTTATCAAAATTTTTTACTTATTTTATAATGTAACAATGCTGTGCGTTAATATTTTCAATGTTTTGTCTTATGTATTAAAAATCAGCTTGAATTAGATTGTATCTGAATTTAGCTAGTGTATTATGAAACATATAAAGGCAGTTGCTTATGCTAGGGCAGAAGAAAATTTTTAAATAATTTAATATAGAATCTTCAATGTTGTTACTTTCACCACAAAATAAAAATTCGCTTAAAATAATTTTAAATTTAGAATTCCTTTTACAAGCTGTACTATGCTGTTTTATAAGCGGTCAGCCAATAAGAGATATGAAATAAGTAGAATTTTTCAATATTTTCCATAAATTGATCTGTCGAACAATTTTCAAGGTTAATTCTGTGCATATTTTTTTTTTTTTTGTATGGATGAATTGGTTTACTGTTTACAAAATTACAGAATACAATTTGTGAAAAAATGTAAAAGAAAATATTCCTCTCATTAATTTTCAAAAAGTAACACTTTAAATTTGCATGACTCCTGTACAAAAAAAAAAAACAAAAGCCAATTAGTAAAATGTGCCCCTTACACTAACGAGCTGATGTACAAAATTTGACAATCAATTATACCCTAAAAAGTTTCAGAAATGGAAAAAATCATGTTGAATGATTACATTTCAGGAGTCATACATGATTTACTAAAGAAAATAATTTTTTCATTCTAGCAATAAACAATTACATTCAAGTTCATATACAGTCCTTGATTATCATTGCTTAAAGTACCTCCAATGCAGAGACATTTTATGATGAAAGGCTGAAATTTTGTACATAGCCTCATTAGTGCATAGGGCACATTTTACTGACAGGGAACTTTTTTGGATGGAGTCATACAATTTTAATAAGTTTAACTTTCTGAAAATAAATAATAGGAAGTTTTTCTTAAAGTAGTCTTTTTTTTTTTTTTCTCTACCTTATTTTCATTTTCTTTTTTCTAATTTACCTCATCTACTTATCTCTAATAAATATAGAATTAAAATGTGTTATATAGAATTAAAATTTTAAAAGTGTTCTTTATGAGCATACCTTGTGCAGTTGAAATATGCTTAATTTTATCCTAAATTATTATCAAACATGGTTTTCGTTAGAATCCAGTGATGTCAAATAAGATTCTTGTATATATTAATTTGTAAAAAAGGGGCAAAATATATAAAAAGTTATTAATTAAAGGATGTAATGTTAAAAATAGAAATGCAAAATTCGGGAAAGCACGCTAGATAAAGTCAGGGAAGAGCGTGATAGATGTCAGGGAAACAAAAGGTGTGAAATCTGTAGAAACCCTGTTAAATCACTTAACATATGTTCTTACACTAAATTACAAGTTGCGTGGTTTTACACACAACTTGTAAACCTACCTAGAATTAATTATAGGTAGTCTATTATATTTATTTAGTTTCCAAGTATTTCATAAAAAGCTTTATTAAGTTAATTTATATATTGAACTCATCAAATACTTTGTTTACAATTATTTTAGACTGAAGATTTCCAAAATGTTTTATTCTCTTGCTCTTCATCTAAAACAATACTACTAATGGAAAGTTATTAATTTCAAACAACATATTGTAACAGAATTTTCTAATTTTTATTTTAATGCCATAAATTTGTAACAAATAGCTTCCAATTGTTTTAATTTTATTTGGCAATGAGTATTCGAAAATAAAAAATTTCACCAATTGTAATTGTATTAGATTATAACATGAATTTGCTACTTTTGAGTTAGCAGGTTTTATAATCTCAACTTTTTTCCACAGCCATTGTATGGCTAATTTCATAATAAGTTAAGCTGTAAAAAATAGTCCATATCGCTCTTCAACGTTTTTCTTCTATTGTATTATAAAATAATCTTTGAACACGCAGTAACCTCTGTATTCCAATGTATTTAACATAGTATAGTCAATTCAAACACAACGGCTATAAGAATTAGCTGTTTTATATCACAAAATTTTATTTTATTTTTTGTTTAGTGAATTGGTTATTTATACTGGGCTTCCAGTTTTATTCCTCCAATTTTTTGCTGATGGATGATTAAAATGCCAGTGTGATAGTCTTACATGTGATTAATTTACCATTCCTTCTTGTCAGAACTTTGGAAAAAGTAATGTTTGTCTTTGTCTGAATCAAGATTTATAATGAGATGAATGTCAACATTATCTCTTTGTAATTTTGTAATATGGTATTGTGTTGTGCAACTCATTAAAATGCTATGTATCAGTACTGGTTTCATTTATTTTAAAGTTTCTAATACATCAAGAAGGGAGATTGTGAATTTTAAAAAGCCACATTAACCACACGAAATATAAGGGTTACCATGACAGTTGACCAGTACCAATTTCGCACAGTTTCCGAATCAAACTGGTTGTTCAGGTTGCATGACTAGTGGAGTCATGATAGGTAACTCAATGTTTGGTGAATGCCTCTGTAAAAAGTATTATTTAACCCCTTGAGAATGGGCCACTTTTGTCACATTTACTGAAAAATTAACAGTGATTTGAAAAGAAAATAAATTACTAATTTATTTAGTACATTCCAAACCAGTGTCACACTGATGTATCAGTGGTTATGATGACTGTACTATGTTCAATGAATACATATGCTTTCTTATGTATGTAGAGTGATAATTTTTTACTGCATGCAACACTTTTCAAAATTCTTTTTTTTAATTAAAAAGGGCATAGCTCAGGTCCAATGTTAATTTGGTCGCATTCTGATAATAGGGTCAGGTGGGGTAAAATGATCATAAATTTAGCAAGTTTCAACTTTGCTGAGCTACACCTAAAAAATGACACAACATAGTTAAACTTTTTTGACTAATATTTTACATTGGACAATCTGCAAGTTGTTATAAATGTTTGTTTACTTCTTTATAAAACATTTAAATTGATGAATCATTTCTTTTTTCTGGCTTGTTATTATGACCTTTTACCTCGTTCATAGTGTGGGATTAAAATGATTATAGATGAAAAAATGAAAATGACAGAAAATTATGTTTTGTGGATATAATCAACTTAAAAATAGATATTGTACTTTATAAAACAGTTTTACAAGGATTTTTACTTTGGCTATCAAAAATTAAAAGTGTACTGCCCTATCAAACTTTGTCTCATCCTGTATTTGAATTATCTGTTCGGTTTAAACTTCATTGACATCATCCTTCCTGGAAATGTATATTTTTTCAAATTAAGATTTTGCAAAGTATTAAATTGTAAGTTTGGGCTCCTTTTCTGCAGGCAAAAAATCTGTCCAAAACAGGTGTTATAGCTATGCCATTTTGAACTCTTCTTTCAGCTCTTTTTAAATTGAAGAATTGGACTTCACAAAATTTCAAGAATAGCATACTTTCCTTACTTCATGGACTTCATGCTTTTCTTCAAAATGTGCAGCAAACACATGCTCTGTTAGCTCCTATTTATAAATGCATGATTCCAATATCGTAAGTTTCGGGTTATATTTCTCATTTTTAGGTAAAAATAAAAATAGACTAACAGAATCTGTTTATTTATTTATGCTATTGCTATTTAATATCTTAAATATTACAGATGAAAAAAAAAAATCTAAAATGATACACATGTTCTTAAAATGCAAGCCTAGCAGTATGATCGTTTTACCCCACTTTATTTAAACTACTCCAGAATAAAAAATAATATGAATACAATTTAACTTGATGCAGAAATGTATTCCTTAAGAATGATATTAGCATATGTATCATCAAAATTTCTAGAACTTTAAATCACTAAAATGGTACAGAAAAGTAAATTTTAATGTTCAATGGAGAGAGTCAAACATGAAACTCTAAATGCTGCTATTACATACTAAAAGAATGTCACTAAGTTTAAAAATATTGCTTATGATGTAAATGAACTGGAAAAAAATATTAGCATGTGAACATACCTATGCATTTGACATTTGTTGTCTATTTTCTGTTGACTTCATTTTACCCCACCTAACCTTATTATTTCAAAAATTGGAAAAAAACCATGATTTAAAACCATTTCTTAAAGAGTTGCCATAACAATGCTGATTATAATATGTGAAAAGTTGCCACTCTTGGCAATTTACCATCAAGTTTTGCATAAAAAAACATAAATTCCTGAAACTGAACTCAGCTTGGTGATATCTTTTATATTTGGTGAGAAATTGCCAAATGCCATTATTTTGTAATGTGAATACTGGTACAGCTTGGATATTTATAATATAGCAAGATGAAATATTTTGCTGTGCTAAACATGCTAATTTGCCAAGGATTGTGTATAAGAATAGATGGAAAACTATTTTAATGGTAACCTTAATCATGGTGCGTACTGTAGTTTGAAGAAAGAAAATAAGGACTGAATACATTGCTGGACTATAGTTTGAAGAAAGGAAATAAGCACTTTCTGAGAAGAATGGAAAGACTAAATGCATTGCTGAAAAAAAGCACTATTTAACAATTATTCAAACAGTAATATACATATGAAAATCTACAAAATAAGTAATCCATCCTAAGTATTTAACAAATCTTTATTAAAGATAATATGCAAATAGAGGGGGAGGGGGAAAGAAAGAAGAAACTTCTTAAGGTCCTTAAAAAACAAAAATCGTAATTAAGTACTTCATAAGTACTTTTTAAGGAGCGTACGCACCCTGTTAATGGGAAATTGTTGTTGATTGTGTGCATGTGCAAATCGCCAACTGAAACAGTTGTCATGAGTGACAAATATCGAAGCTGTTCCAGAATAATTTTTCATTATGGTGAAGTAATTTGAAGGTAGTTTTCTTTAAAAAGAAAAAAAACCCCACACTTGTTCAACACACAAACTGCTTAAATACCTTGTCTAATCTAGGCTAGTAGAAATGATCTGTTCATCATAGTGATTAAAAAAAAAACAAAAAAAAAAAACAACTAATGCTTTCATTGGAAACTGATACATTTTTATCTTCAAATTTTCTATAGTTGATTTTGTAGTGCAAGGAATTGTACAATGTACTGTCGTACCAAAAGTACAAGGTTTAATCCTTGGATTTAGCAGGGTCAACTCACTGTGCGAGTTGTTAAAATCAGGGTCAAGCATGTTTGGAAAATAAACTCCAGGGATTCTGCATCAGACTGGCTGGGGCATATACTTCTGCAACTCTAGAACCGCGATCAAAAAGGTGTGGCTTAGCACTGCACAACTTGGCCTCTTATATGGGCTGCCATGTTACTGAATTTAGTATAATTGATTTTTAGTTACATGAGAATAAGTGATAGTCTCAACACTTATTATATTTTAAAAATGTGTATTGATAACTGATTATTATGTAGGATTGCAAGCACAAGTGTCACCACATGCTGATTATTGGGGGAGGGGGGTGAGATGAAGAACAAAATATGCCCTTTTTTCTTATCTTTATGAATATTCAATTGGGCAGAATATGGGAGAGGATATTTCCTGGGTTCCCAGAGGTTGTGACGACAATGAGTGTAATACACATCAAGGTATGCAAATTTGGTGTGCCCAAACAAAATATTTCGAAAAAATGCTAAGGTCTTTTTAGTTAACTTTTTCCACTCACAAATTCTCAATACTATGTACAAAAGGCAATTAAATACCTCCCTTAGCATAAACAAATAAAATAAATTAAAATTTGGTGTTTTTAAATTAATTTTGTAAAGCACAATAAATATACTTTAAAAATGCTTGAATGCAGGTAGCATGCAGTGTATAAGCTACATTTATTTTTAAAAATAAATAATTTATATATGTATGCCAGATAAACAGAGTTATTCAACACAACATAGCTTGCATTTTAAAAATAACAGTGAAGATACTGATATATTTTGACTAGAATCAACAAAACTATGCAGTCAATATTGCACAAAAATGTGACTTCTAAAAGTTTATAATACTCTTGATCATTATAAAACTCAGTTTCAATCATCATCATCATCATTATTTCCATTTTCATACCTAAAAATAAAGTTTTAATTATGAGTTGATGAAGAGTTTATGAAATTGCATATGTGCATAAATTATATGATATTCAGTAATTTTTCAAAAACAAGTTGGTGACAATCTGCAACTATGGCCACTTCAAGACAGGGGTAAAGAAAATGTTCAGGGCCGAATATTTCCCCAGAATACACACACACACATATATTTGTTGTCCACAATTTCCTCCAAAACCATAGCATATTTTCAATCCAATTTAAGTACTGTTAGTATTACTACACTTAGATTAGCCTATTAGAACTATAAAAAATTCCTAATATTTATTAAATGGAAAATCTATGATAAAAAAAAAGTTTTTTAAACTAAGCTCTTATTCAACGATAGAATAAAAGAATTTTTGAAAATATTTTCAAGCTAAAACATTAAGATGTTTTAAACTGGTCAGATTTTTAAAAGCAATTAGATTAATGATTAAAAAAGTTTAATTGCTTTATATAAAGAGTATAAACAATTGGTAAATATCTAGTTATTGATAGTATAAATCTGTAAATAAACTATTTCTTTGGCATGCAAATAAAATAATTTTGTCCCAAGTAGATGATTTTGAAAGCATAGAAAAATTGATTAATATTAAAGGACAATCAAGCAGTGTGTTCTTTTAGTCTTAAAAGCAATATATTAAAAACTAATTGATGGATGGAATGACATAATTCCAAAAATGTATTTATAGGGTGTTTTGCATATTCAAGTTCTTGAAAATACAATGGCATGCATAGGAAAAGCAATTGGAGGCAGTTCGAGGTTCCACAGTTTTGATGTTACGTCAGCAACAAGTTTGATTGATCATAACTAAACAAAAAATTGAGTTTGGTGAATAGTGTTTTTTTTAAAAAACGTAAATAGTACAATACATTTAAAAAAAGTGTTCACATGATTTAATGTTTTTTGTGCTGTTATGACAAGTTGAACTTATTGCAGATATGATATAAATGATTATAATACTGTAATTTAATACCCAATTATTAAATTATCACTAAATATTTTCAAGTGCCATGCATGTGACAGCTGAAAACAAATCTGAAATTAAATTTAACACAATTATCTGGAATTAAATTTTTACAATTAATTCTACGCAGACATAATTAGGTATGTTCTGCAGCCCCTTCACAAAAATACAATCAATCAAAACTGTCCCGTCACAAAATTGCAACTGATGAAAACAGCCCTTTCACAAAAATAAAATTGAAGAAAACAGACTTTCATTAGCATTTTATCCATTAAATTTCTTTTGTAAATTATTTTAATGAAAAAGTGACTTTTACTAAAATTGTTGTCAAAGTTTACAAAAATAGATGTTCAAAATCATAAAAACAAGTATTGAAATAAAAAAAATTATACAGTTTTTACAAAAATGGGACCCTGGAAAGAATTTCTGAATCAAACCCTGAATTACCAATAATTAAAAATTGACTTTATGGATTCTGATTAGTGCTATTCAATGTGCAACTGGGTTGGCAGGTGAATGGAACAGGTTTCACAAGACAATAATGGCCCTTGGGCTAGAAGTTGTGCTTCCTTGATTTAAATCATTGACTCCCTGACACAAATCCAGCCTACTTGATCAATCATTGGTGGATGCACTTAGGAAATTTATTAAATATTACATTTTTTAAATGTAAAATAATATATAAGCTTTAAAAGCCATTAAAGCACCTCTTTTCCATCCCTAAGGGTCGAAAAATCAAGAACCTAACCTAGTGGGACAGCTCCGATTTTTGGAGACAAGAATGGGGTTTAGCCTTAAGAGGAAAGAGCCTGCCATTCTCAACAGGCTAGCTACTTTTAAAAACAACTGCATCCCTACAAAAAATATCTTTCCTTTTTTCTCCCTATACACTTGTTGCAAAAATTTCCCCAGCACTTCAGAATTTCCCCTGAACCTCGTTTGCATGTTTGACTTATTCTGCACCCCTGCTTTAAGATAAATGTCAAAATTACATTAATCATGTACTGGGTGGCCCAGCGGGTAATGTTTGAAAAAAAGTCCAATAGATGGCGCTAGGTGCACGTGAGTGAAGCCAAACTTGCATGCTCCGGTGAGTGGGCAATTGTAAATGTGATGCTCCTTCAGTCTGCGTTGCGCTTTAGCGTGTGATTCTCGTTAGTAAAAATGAACAAATATTCAAAGGGTGTTCGCGTCTTTATTGTGCTACAAATGGCCAGGTGTGATGAAAATGTGAAGGCAGTTCAACGAGCATGGCAGGTGAAGTTCCAGAACAAGAATTGGCCAAGCAAAAGGACGCGTGCGTTTTACGGCGTTTTGTGCGTTTTACGGTACAAATGTTTTCCTTTTTGATTCCATGTTTGTTCTGAAAAATGTGTTTCAATCCTCTTCCCTGTAGACTGTATACCAAGTTCAAACGTACTGGATTGGTGGAAGACGATAAAAAAGCTATGGCTACAGCCACTGCTGCTGTGGTCACAGACGGTGCAAAACAGGTTGTCGATGACTTTTTCGCTGCCGATCTGTAAGGAGAGCAGCAGAAATGTTGGGAATAAAGCGTGCATCACTTCAGCGAATAATGAAAGAGCTCCAATTGTCGCCTTACAAAATTCAAGTAACCCAACCTCTCAACGAAGACCATACACAAAGACGATCTGAGTTTGCACAGCTTATGCTTGAAAAACTTCAAACAGGTGAAATCGATGTAAAGAAAATTTGGTTTTCAGATGAGGCCTACTTCAGTTTGGATGGCCATCTGAATAAACAGAATTATCGCTTCTGGAGCAGAGAAAGGCCAGAGATCACTGGTGTCCGAAGCCTTCACCCAAATAAATTTCTTGTGTGGTGTGCAATATCCTCGCATGGTGTGTTTGGCCCTATTTTCATCGATGGAACTCTAAGCGCGGCGAAATATATAGAATGTTCCTGGATGAGGAGTTCATCCTTTTTCTTCATGACTTGGTCCAAGGTCATTGGTTTATGCAGGATGGAGCAAGACCACATCGTACGGCGGATGTTTTCGAGGTGCTCAATGAGCATTTTAGCGATCGAATCATTGGGTTAGATTACCCATCGCACTTCCAAGGTGGTATCGA
Source organism: Cheiracanthium punctorium (assembly GCA_038373885.1). Taxonomy (NCBI): domain Eukaryota; kingdom Metazoa; phylum Arthropoda; class Arachnida; order Araneae; family Cheiracanthiidae; genus Cheiracanthium; species Cheiracanthium punctorium. The sequence goes on from JAWZYV010012020.1 coordinate 100,378, forward strand.
ATGGCCCCCATATTCACCAGATCTGAACCCCTGCAATTACTACCTATGGGATTATTTGAAGAGCAAAGTGTGGCAGACAAATCCTACGAACCTTCCAGAACTGAAAACCGCCATTACAACAGCTGTCGACACAATTGACAGTGAGGCATTCCAGAACCGCCTAACTGCTGTCCTTGTTAAACATGGCGGGCACTTCGAACCTCTTTATCATTAATTGCCCAATATGTCCATTCAATAAACGTCATTAAATTCTTCTCATGTCTCTTATTTGTTTTTATTTTTTCATTTGTTTCAAACATTACCCGCTGGGCCACCCTGTATGATTAACAACTTTTCATCTTTGGTGTAAGATATTTGGGGAAAAAGATATTATTTCTTAAAAATTTATTATTCACTAACTGAGTAAAACACTGAATATATCTAATATATAAAATTCTCCTGTCACAGTGTTAGTCACCTAACTCCTCCGAAACCACTCGACCAATTTTAATGAAATTTTCTATGTATATTTGTTAGGTCTGAGAATAGGTTTTTAACTATGTCTCATACCCCTAAGTCATAAGGGCGGTCCACCCCAAAATGTTTAGCCCCAGAGTGCTATTCATTTCAATCAGGATTTCTGTGTAGAGATTAGCGTGTCGAGTCACTTTTGAAATGTGTTTGCCAGATAATGTGGAGAGGGGGGGGGGGGCGTTAATAAAATGTTGAAAGTCGCACAAGGTTTGCAATTTTTGATAATGGATCGCTAAAAGTGGTACCAAAACGTGACAATTTATTATAAATATATTTCGCGTATAGTTAGGAAATGCCTGACGTATATTGTAAAAGAATTTTATCAGGCGATTTTAATATAGATTTCTATTCCGAAGAAGTGCTCTGTGGAACAAGAAAGGAAAACACGGTACACTCATGGATTATGATGCCCATTCCAAACAGCATTTAAAATGTCTTTGCGGTATAGTTGGAATATGCCTACAGGAAGAATATGCCTGGCGAAGATTGTAAAACAGTTTCAGTAGGCGATTTTAAGATAGATTTCGATTCCAAAGATGTGTTTTATGGTACAAAAAAGAGTTGATTCCTATTTTAACGCCCCCAGTCTTGCCAACCTAAAAAATCCCCGTACTTTGGCGAGCTTTGCAGTCATGGGTCTCTGGGTGTTATGTACAAGTTTCAACGGTACTTACATATTATCCCGGCGGTCCGCCAAGACAAGCAATTTTTCACCAAGATAAATGCCGGGCACATGAAATTGTTGATGGTTTGGAATACGATTGGCAACGTATTTAAAATCTACGAAAAAGTAGTTTGGCGGAAGTGGCCGCCGGGATAATACGTAAGAACCGTTTCAACGCACCCAAAAGAACTAGGTGATAACTAAAGTAAACAAACTAGCGATAAACGTGCCAGTTACGGAATTTGAAGACATTTAATTATTAAAACTACATTAATTGGTAATCCAAAATAAATAAAAATGTAACGGCATGCTGTACTTGCATGTTGTTCCAAATCGCCATTTTAATTCTAAATTACGATTTCTACATAAATGCAAAAAATCGTCATGGTAACTGCATATGTTTAATCATCGCCTCCTTGGTGAGAGTCGAGGCGTTAAAGTAGGAAACAATATTTAAGACGGTGAATTATAGTTGTGATATACTTGGCGAAGATTGTAAAATAGTTTTAGTAGGCGATTTTAAGATAGATTTCGATTCCAAAGATGGGTTTTAAATAAGAAAGAAAAATACAGCACAGTCATGAATAATGATAACACTTTCCAACTTAATGAAATAAGGACGAAATATAGGGACGACGCATAAATTATGATACGATTTTAATATATAGCACTATAGTGCGTATCTAAAATCTGAAAGTGTTTCAGAATTTCATCCTTTTTTTGGGGGGGAGGGGGACAAAATTTTTTATGGAATGACTATCAATAAGTCTCAAGGCCAAACTATGTCTGTTTGTGGATTAGATTTGAGCACACCATGTTTTTCACACGGACAGTTATACCTGGCATGCTCTCGAGTGGGCAAACCATACAGTGGCCATCCAGTTTGTTTGTGTTATCTAAAAATGGGATAACAAAAAATATTGTATACTCTATTGCATTAAGGGATTGATATTATTTTTTAGTAAAATTATTGTAATTAGCAATATATATAAATTTAAAGAATAAATTACAATGAATTAAAAATATATGTTTGGTATTGTGTTATTTTTATCTTCCAGCATCGTTCACAGCGCTCCATGCCTCTTCCACTCATATACCACATCCTCACAAACTTACAATAAGTTAGTCATTTCTTTCTACTAAAATAATCCTAGGAATAATTTATATGGCAAAACAACGTTTGCCGGGTCAGCTAGTATATATACATATACATATATATATATTTGATAGAAGAAAATACGTACTTGCTGAGTTGTTGCCTTAAGTCTCTTATTTGCTCATTTTTTGATGATAAAATTTGCTTCATATTTTTAAAAGCACCTGTTTGACTAAATTTCAGTTCAAGTTCCTAAGGATAAAAAGGTTATTAAAAATTCAACAAAATATATCACACACGCATACACAAACAGTAATCAGGAAATATTCTTGTATGTGAATGCATACACACATTCTGAGTCTTTCATACCTTCAGTGGGTTTATAAAATGAGGACCGCTCTTGCTTGGGTACTAAACAATGGGTGCTCTGTGTTACGCTGACTGGCTGGTTGGAGCAGGGTTGTTAGAAAACCAAAAAACCATTTTTTTTTTTTTTTTGTTTAAACTAGATTTTTGGTTTGCATGCAATTTTAAGAAAAAACAATGTAATTTAAATAAGATATGTAAATATATTAAATAACAATTTAAAATAAATATTAAACTTCAGTCAAACAGATATACAGTCAAACCTCGTTATATGGTCACCTGCTTGTAAGGTCACCCTGCATATATGGTCACTTTTGAAAAGTCCCAGCTGACTGAATAGGAATTCTATATATTTTAATACTGCCCGCATCATAGTGGGTATGGCTATGATGGTGGGTCATGCCATCCTAGCCATACCTGCTTATATGGTCACTTTGATCACTGTGAAAAATGGCAAAACTATCTTTCAGTAAGAAATAAGCAACTTAACCTTTCTTTATTGTGTTGATAAAAAAAGGGACAGTTTGCAGGGTTATGCAAAAGGGATTAACCTCACCCACCCCCCTCACATTTACTACTGAATAAGCCACTCATTTGTTTGAAAAGAGGATTGCACCTCACGCTATTCACTGTTTAGAAAGGAAAAAATGTCAGGGGCAGAGCATGCGTCAGACCCATCCCTGGAATAAGTTCCAAGTTTGTTTCACATGTTTCTCCCTGCATTTTCGTTGAACACTGTTAGTTTTTTTTTTTTTTTTACTACGCAATCTGAGGCCTCAGAGGAACATTTAAAACTGTTTACGATCTTGAAAAAGTAGAAATATCTAAACCGAAGGAAAGACAATCCTACATAAATGCATATTTTAAATGCCGAATTGTGTTTCTAACTTCTGCAAATATATTATGCATCAATTATTATTTTCTTGTTTTGTATCTAATTACTGCATCAACAATTAAATAAAAACATTAATCTAATAACAAGGTAGAATTCTGCTTTTCCTTTTATATTTATATATATTTTATATATGTACACTCAAATGGTAATATTACTTGCAAAAGAATGTAAGTGAGTTAAAATAGATGGCTTTTTACTAGTATCGAGTGTATGGTCATCCCGTTTATAAGGTCACTTTTCTACGGTCCCCATGGGTGACCTTATAATGAGGTTTGACTGTATTAATAAACACTTAAATAATATATAAATAAAAACTTATATAAATATTAACTATAATATGAATTATTATTTATATAAATGTATGTGAAATACATTCATATAAGTAATAATTTTTTAAAAATTTAACGATTCAAAAACAAGTAATGCAATCTTTTGTAACTTAATTGTTTTATACATGAAAATATGTTCTGATTATTGAAAATTTACACAAGAAATCTTTACATGGTAAATATTAAAGAAATTTTTACATGTAATTTTTTATTTTAATGATATCAAGGAAATATAATCAGATTTAAATCATAATATCAATCAGCACATTAAAATAACCCCCACTAACTTTAATATTTTTCTATTTCAAAAGTTTATTAAAATCAAATATTAGGATAACTTTTAAACTTTAATATCAGAAGTTACTGATTTAAATTTATAATCAATTAGGTCTGTTGCATAATTTGAATTATGAAATCATTTACTCTATTATTGGATTTAAAAAAAAGCAAAAGAAATATAGCCAGAAGGAAGAGAAGGCTGGTATTTGCAGAAAAATTATTGTTTGTAAAGTATGTGAAATCCACAAGTTCATGTTTATTTTTTTCATTACATAAAATCGATGTATCAGTAGAGATGACTGGGTTTATTTTTAAAAGCAAGGCCTAATGACCAGTTAGAACTCAAACCTAAAATTTAAGCTAATTTAATGGAAGACAATTACATTTTTGCTAGAAAATCAGTTATGCTAGAGGGAATGATGCTCCATTTAATATAAATAGATGTTCGATCTCACAATCATTGCTCTGAAGTATCTGAAGTGGTTCAGTACCTGCTAGATTCTCTTATTCAGTTCTCCCATATTTTATAAAATAAGTACACTAATTCATTCGAAAATGATGCATTATTTTCGAAATCTATTTAAAAGATGTAAATGAAAATTTTTTCATGAGCCCGAACTGAACACAAGAGTGGAATACAAAACCTATGCCTAGTTCCGGAACAAGCTGTGCATGTCTCATCTCAGCATGTATCAGTTAGGCCAGTACTATTCAAGTTTTGTGACAAGGAAATCATACTTTTGACATTGAGGCACCACAACTTTTTGTTTAAATTTAGTTTCTGAATGTAACTGTTTTGAATATTTACTAATAAAAAACTACACAAATGAAGCATATAGAAAATGTGCTTGAGCATTTGAAATCTCAAAATGTTTTAATTATGCTATGTTGAATAAGGTAATCCATTTTAATAAAACTAAGAGAAATTCATTTTCCTTTTTTTCCATTTCTTACTTCTTTCCAGTGTATTTGATTTCTGATTTCAAAAAAGATTTTAAAGTGACAAGAAATTAACTTAAAATATGAACTTATCTGAAATACACAAGAATGTGAATATACAAAATAAATAAAAGTTATTAAAAATTGCATTTTACATATAGCTACATATTTTTAAAAATTATGTAACTTGCTGTAAAACTGGATGTTTTAATAACTTTATTTTGCAAACAAAAGAAAGTATTAAAAATTATCAACCTAATAAAACCTTCATGCATCCAAGAATATTTTTGTATTGTGGGGAAAAAAAAGTAGGAATCAAAAATGGTTTAAACCAATGGTTTAAAAAAACCCACTTGGTTTAAACCAAACAACCCTGGCTTGGAGCATATGCTTCTGCACTTTATGGTCATGAAGGCACAGATGGGCAGTGCTGGTCTTTGATGTTTAGTTATTACAATCAGCAGTGAAATTAAACAAAGAAGTAAATAAATTTCAAACTCCTGTACAATTTAAAATTTTTTTTTTCTTTCGTCCTCAATAGATTAAATAATTGACTTACTATAAAAATTATGAAGAAATTTACTTTAGACCATGTTTATAGGTAATATGAATTTTTATTTAGAAGATTGGAATATATGTATATTGGAATATATGTCAGTTATTAAACATGAAATGCACGCCAATCTCCCATTGTATCAAATCTAAAGAGCATTTTTAGTTTTGTTCTTAGTAGGAAAAATTAAAATACCTTACAACCTATTTTTAGGATGGCTTCAAAATTAGTTTTATACTTAGATGCCTACTTTGCTTGACTCAATGAGAAACAAACAAGATTGGCTAATAATAATAGATGAATTGTAAAAAAGGCAGTTTACTTTTTCTGCAAGTTGGAGTTGAGATTGGACTTCCAGAAGTCTTTGTTTAGTTTCCATGAGATCACATTCTAAGTTCTGTTGAGTAAAGGCACTTTCACACATAGTCTATAGAACAAAAAAAAAAAAAACCTAATTAAATTTTCTAAAAAAATAAGAAATACATGAAAAATTAGCAGACTACCAACTTAAATTAATCAATATTTAAAGAAAAACTTAAAAATAAACTAATGAAATTAATGGTTTTGTTTCTATTAGTTTGAAGTTAATTATTTAGTTTTATTGTTAGAATATAAATTTTCTTCAAAATACAGTGGGGAACCTGGTAAAGTGACCACCTGTTTATAACGATCACTTTTGTCAAATTTCACTTTATATACCCCACACTTTGCCACCTTTATAAAGTGACCACTATACTACATTACAGAATATTCAGAAATATTAAGTCAAGAAGCATTGTAATAAATAAATTGTTGTGTTATTTATGATCAAAGTATTTTTAGTTTAATGTTCTCTTTCTGCTATATTATTTATTTATTTTAGTTTTATTTTGCTCTTATTATCTTTTTGCCGATTTCATATCCCCTCGAATTCCATTTTTAATCACTCTGATTTTTTTTTTTTTTTACTTCCAAAATGGCAATTTTCTGTTTCTCCTATCTTGTATTTTTCTCAGTTTGATTTCTTGTTTATATGAGGTGGATGATTTTACTAATGAAAACGAGTAGCCTTTTTGTACAATTTTGAAACATAGGTTCTTTATATGTGTGTTTAAAGAAAAGGGTTTATTTTTAAATTGTTTCTTAGTATCAGCTTTTTTGAATGTTTGCTTTAGAATTACTTATATTTGCACTTATTAAAAAGTTACTTAATTGTTAATTGCATTATAGATAATTTATTATGCAGATAATTTGAAGCTTAAAATAGGTATGATTAAAAAAAATAAAACTAATTAATACATATGAAAGATTGAAGATGGAAATTGTTATAATGCATAATTTTATTGACAATTCTGTAATTAATATGAATAAATGCTTACATTATTACTTTTAGATAAACTATTTACAACCGCATACTACTATAGAAAGTATTATAAATTTAACAATTAAGAAATAAATAATACTGGAAGCTATTTTTTTTAATATTAAGAAACAAATTCATTTTAGCAAATATGTATTAATTAATATACTTAAAAGATGCATACAGTTTCTAATTCTTTCTTAACTTGTAACATTTCATCTTCCAAGTGTTTTAAATCTTTTTCAACATGTTCAACCTAAGAAGCAATATTCTATTTAGTTAAAAACATTAATAAGAAAGGCAAGTGGAAATTTTAAAGTAAGTAACAAATTACAAAACTATTAATTGAATTAAAAATATAAGTTAATAAACAAACCAACTTTTCGTTCTTTCCATTCTTTTAATGCATTTTGAGCATCAATTAGGTTTTCAGCAAGGGCAGATTTTTGTGCAAGTATCTGAACTACCTAAAAAAAAAAGCTAAATTCAATGGTCATGAGTATTAAATATGAAATAAAAGTGTTTCATACATAATATATGTAGATGGTACGAAATCAGACGCTTTTGTATGTGAAATTAAAAGAAATATAAGGGAAAGAATAAATAATGTAGGATCTTAAGATATTCAATCTATATTCATAGACCATGGTTTATAAAGAAAAACTATTGTAGTAATTTACTTTTATTAAAATGTTAATCTTTGCTAATCTCAAACAGTTATTCCAAGATAAATGAAATTTTAAAAATTACAAACTTATTTTGCTTGTGACATCATTTTGCACCAGATTATTAATTAAAAATTTTATGGGATACTATTGGATGAGCTTCCTGAAGCTAAAACTTTCTACAAATCAGGAAACAGATAGATTTATAAAGTCCTCCTCTATATTGTTTTATATATCATTGCATAATTTCAAGTTGATCAGTTAAACACTAAGTGTTTGTGTACTGGAGAAAGAAACAAGTAAACTAACGAACTTCTACATTTATAAATTAGATAGATGAAGAAAATAGTTGGAACTGCAAAAATACTTTAAGCTTCATTATCTGTCTAAATGTGGATACAGCATTTTATTATGAGATTCTTTATTGTTTTATTTCTGAGGTCTAGGTTTTTGTCGAGTTTAAACTTTGTTATCTATGATCATATAACGAGTTTCTTATGTTATAAAATTAGACGTACATAATTATTTGTCTCTCACCTGAATTTGTTAGTTTTTGGAGTGAGTTGATTTTGCCCTAGTTTAATATTATATAAATCTCTCTATATGTGTATTTGTATGCATGCGTACATTGTTTTAATTCACAAAAGTAAGAGAAATTATGCATCTCAAAAAATAAATTTTAAAATTGTAACTACATTTAAACTTTTAGGGAAACAATACATACATGACTTTCAACTTCCTTTAGTTTATCTGACAACTTTTTATTTTCTGCTTTAAGCCTATCAATTTCCTGCAATAGATAAAATATTTAACATCAGCATTTTATCAAAACAATTTTTTAATGAATAAAAACATACAATATTTATACTTGAATATATTTAATTTTTCTTTGCAAACAACTTTTTTTTTTATCTTAATTCAAAACATTTTATGTAGATCTTTTTATAGACATACTGACTTTTAAAACTTATTTATTAAGATTAAAAATTCAATTAAATATATTAAAATACACATTTTCAGCAAAAATGTCTTAGTAATAATGGCTGTGACACAAATTTGAGATTTTCAAATTGAATGATGTATTTATAATGCCTCTTTGTAAATGATTGAAGTTTTAATTTTAATCATCATACTCTTTTGAAGGTTTAAACAACAACACACATAATAGTAGCTTTTTATGAGTGGTATTATACAAAGTTTTTGATTACTTTTAATAATATTATTAATTTTTATTTGAACACCCATTAACAAGTGATATCCTAAATAAAGGTCATAAATGGTATATAAAAGTGAATAATTAATATTTCTCAACATGAAAATCATGAATTAAATATACCATCTGCAAAAGTTTGCAAGATCCAGAATTGTCAGCAAGTGGCTGTAACTTGTTCACACGGAGAGGAGAGTCTAGAGCAGCAGAATTGTTGGTAAACTGCTCCTCGAATTTATTTACTTTTTCCAGCATGTCTCTACAATTATAAAGAAAAAAAAATTAACAATGGTTTATATTATATGTATAAACACACACTTTATAATTGAAAGCTTTAAAAATTAATTAAAATTAGTCAGTTGTGATAATTACTATAATGTATTTGAACAGTATAGCCATTAAATTTATAGAATTTAAATACTTTAGTAACATAAAGATTTTATTTTTCTCAAAATGATGAGCTACCAATACTTGGTATAAATGCTTATGATTGAAGTAAAGCAATATTTTGTTACAGATAAAATATTGCTTTATTTTGTTACAGATAATGTTTTGTTCTAAAGCAATATTTATTACAGATAACACTTTTACAAGAGGTAGTGTACGTGTAACAGAAAAATACTAGCTAGTTTTAGTAAGGTAATTGATTTGATAATCTCGACAAAGATAAATGAAAAGACATGAAGATAAATTTATAGAGATTATCTCAAAAAGTTTATACAATTTGAAAAGTATAGGAAAAACTAATTGTATTCTAATTACAAAATATATGATAAATAAAAGGTAAATGTAAAAGACACATATTTAGCTTCTTTAATTATTTATTTTGATATGAATAAACATTAATTCCTCCCAGAAGATTAGTTTTTTTTTTTTTTTTTGTACCATAAGAACTACAATAAGTTACATATCTACAATATATTCCAATTTTTACTCATATTAATGACCACAGTTCTTTTCCCCTTAAAATAATTACAAATGATGATAATTACGACAGTAATGTAAAAAGTCATTTTAAAAATCTTTAACAAAAAAACAAAACCGCACCTATAGTAAAATTGATTCCTCCTCAAATTTAGTAATAGGTAAGCAGAGGTGGCCAAAGTTAATACTACAAAATTTGTTGATCTTTAATTTGTTATTGCAAAAAATGGATGAAAGGCCACACCTAGTTCTTTATCTTCCATTAATTGTTCAAGCCTTTATTTTATCTCATTTAATAAGGCATTGGCTAAAGGGGTATAATATATTTCTATTTAAACACTGTTGTCACAATTGTTGGCAGAAGAGTCCAAAATAGGCTTTAGCTTCACTTCACAGACAGTTTTTTTACCCTCAACTCAAACAAAATCATACCAGCAAACAATGTAACAGACTAAAGTTAAAGGAAGTTAAGAAAACCAGAAATATTTTTTTAGTTTGACTTATAATTAAAATCACAAAGCAATGCTAACTTTGCTAATGATTAATGGATAAATGATGTTTTTCCCAGCTCTGTACTTAAGCAACTTACACTAATGAAAAACCAAAAGATCAAAGTAAATGTTTGAAATATATTGGTATATAAATATTTTGCAAAGTAAAATGATTACCTGTTTTCCAGCTCTGATATATCAGCATTAAGTTTCAAGTGCCACTGTTGAGACTGACAGCACATTTGACAAAGCAGCAAAGCCGCAGTATGAGCAGTATTTATGAGCTCCATTTCTAGGTCCCCTTTTAATAAAGCACAAAGTTCATCCAACATGTCTTTCACTTCATCAGCAGTGAAAGTGCCTTCCATAAGCCTATAAAATTGAGAAAGCATTTAGCTTATTTCAGGGTTTTAAAAAGCTTAGTCCGTATGGGCTATATATATAAGAAAACTATTTTTGAGGAATTTTAAAATTAATATTTTTAATTTAAAAGACTAACATTATATTAAATTAATTTTGGCAGAATAAAAATTATTTACATAGATGTTTGAAAATGTTGCTGTTGTTTGATGTTTGTTCAGCATCGCTGATTTAGTAAGAAAAGGCACCTTGCATACACTGGCGTTAAAAATAGGAAATGTAAAATGCAAGGGTTGGAGAAAGATTTCCCATGGTGGTTATATGGAGCTAGTCAATTCAAAATGGAAGCTCTTCAACAGTTTTAATTTAGCATTAATACAAAGAGTGTTTTCAACTTTTAGATTAATACGATTAAAGTTGCTCAACAGGCTGAGCTGTCAAAAGAGTAAAAAGCTATTAAAAGTGCACAGGTGTTTTTATAAGGAAGAATAAAAAGAATATGTAAATTAAATATACTGTTTGAAAGAGTAGTTTACTTTATTATTTGGTTGGATTATTTATTTTTCTTTAGTATATAACTAATAATTTTTTTAAATAAATGATCAAACAACATTAAAAATAAAGTAAGTTCAAAATTCTGTGTAAACAAAAAACATACCCATTAAAAAAAAAAAAAAGTTTTTATTTTTTATTTTATTTTAAAGTAGATAGATGAAAATTTAACCCTAGCTCATTTAATATGTATACAGGGGTGCTAACTGCTGTAAGCAGTTTTGGATAATTTTTGAGAAGAAGAAAATTGCTGTTTCGGAGCAAGTGAAGAGGTATAGGGAGCAGTTCATTTTCAATAATATAACTGTTTAACACAGCAATTCTTAATTATTAATAATAATTAAGACTAATTAATAGAAATAATTAGTGATAAAATTTAATTATTTTGATAAAAATATATAGCTAATTTAAACAAAAGTAAATATGTTCATGTACTCAAAAATAATCTTCGTTGATAATTGATTATTCATTCTTTTATGAGGTTAAACACATAAAAGAACGAATAATCAGATATTAGTTTTGAATAATAGGGGTACAAAAAGGAAAAAAATACTATGCACATACTGTATAGTAATGTTAAAGGAAGGGGAGTGGAAGGGAACAAACTTTTAAAAGGTCCCACCATGGCGAAGTGGATAAAAATACTGAGCATAGTAGACAGATGAAGCATGGAGTTTCTGGATTCGTGCCCATTGCACGGCTGTTGATCTAACAGTCTGGAGGTTTGGTCAGTTTTCTTCAGATGTAATGTGAACACGCATATAGAGCCCCTTAGAAAGTACTACAACCAGGCATGGGTACCCATAGGAATTTTTCTAGGGGGGGGGCAAACTCCAAAAATTTTTTCTAGAGGGAGGCAAATTTCAAACTTATAACAAATGTGGTTCTGGTTTTGCCATTTGTATACATCATGAGACATTAACCTAAAACTCTAGGGGGGGGAGTGCCCCACCTTGCCTCCCCCCCCTATGGGCACCCATGCAACCTCCATAATAGGCAAACAGTCCATGCATAGATTTGATGTAACAAATCAAACAACAAACTTTTAAAATTTTTGACAAATTTTAAAAGATGGTCAAACCAGGGATTAGAAGCAATGTTTGTATATTAATAAGGCAAAGCTACTCGAGGGCTATCTGCCTTAAAAGGGTACCTTGGTCAGACGACTTTTTAAGGGGTCTAACACGCATTCACATTACATGTGGAGAAAAACACCCAAAACTTCAGACCGTTAGATTGATGGCTGTACTATAGGCTCAAATCAGGAACGCTTTTATGCTTCAGCCATGTATCATGTACAGTGTCTTTATTCACTTGGTCATAGTGGGGCCTTAAAGACTGTGATCAAAGTGAATGTTGCATGCAGGAAGTGATTGCTCATTTTCCTGACTCTCAAATTTTCTCACAGGAATCAAACAGTATTAACCCTTTGAGGCACAACCCTTTCCCAATGCTGAGAAAAGGGCAGCCGTTGCCATCGCTTGTCTTCACTACCAGCAAGATGGCAGACGATCGAAACGTTCATCGCGTGCCACAGATCTAGAGACCCTTTTTGCCCCCTGTGCCAGGCACAGCCAGCTGCATCAAAAAAAGGGTCTCTAGATCTGTGGCACGCGATGAACGTTTCGATCGTCCGCCATCTTGCTGGTAGTTAAGACGAGCGATGGCAACGGCTGCCCTTTTTTCAGCATTGGGCAATCTATCCGGCTGTTCTGCATTCTTCCATTTTTCAGCAGATGTCAGTGCTGTTAAAAAGAATCGTGACCATTTTTTTTATGGGAAATGACATGCTAAAAAGTAAAGGATTCTCGTGGAGCTATGTCAACCGCAACTATATTTATAGAAATCCAATCTATTCTTCGTGACTGGCAACAGTCAAAACATCAGAGTTGGGTGTTCCCAGAGCTGGAACACTGCGCATTAAAGGGTTAATGGGTCCAGCTTCAAATCTAATCTGATCAAACAATGTTCAGTAAAGAATTGAAGATGGTGTCTGAGGCCCTCTCAGGGGTTTCCTGGATAAACTTTATTAGCTTGTGCAAATTAAAAGGAAGGAATAAAAAAAAAAAGAATATCTGCATTTTTATTGTTTGTTTGCAGGTAATAATCTTCAGAACTCTACGACAGTCTTCAGAGTGTGATTTTGCAATTGGTTGCTGGCCATTCCATTTAAAATGACTTATTTTGTACTGTGTCTCATGCCACTGTTTCTGTGATGGGGATCCTCACTTCTTCTGTGACGTTGCTTTTTAAGAGAAAGGAAGGAGAATTACTTTGTGAAATGCACTTACCAGCTGCTGAAAATTGTGGAGCTGACTAATTTTGCAGTTGTCAATGAGCAAAGTATTTCTTGAAAAGTAGGTTTCTGAGCAACTTTGGAGCAGGCTGGAGCTAATGGAGAAGAATTAGCACCCCAGCTTGGTTCTTTAATTTTTCTCGTTAAATGAATAAAAATTTATGGATGTAGATGTATAAATATATCTATCAAAATTACAAAATAAATTTATCCCAGAAAATAAGTTTTATGTTAAATTTTTCACTTTCATATAGCGCTACTATGAAATATATTGATACTAAAGCACTTAAAATCGTATTTTTTTTCCCTACCAGAGTAAATTTTAGATAAATCAACAAAAAACTTAAATATAAAACATATATTTTCAAAGGCAATAGGAGAGTTGGGGGGGGGGACACAGTGGGACACTGGGTATAGTGGGATGATAGATATTTTTTCATGATTCAAAAGCTTAAAGAATTAGAAAAAAAATTACATAATTTAATTAACCTGTATGGTAACACTGTGGAAACTAGTCACTGTAGGAAACACATTTCATCACATAGTCACATTTCATCTTGTAGGAAAGTTACAACCACTTTTGTGCCTACTATTACTATTGGGAAAAATCAAATAAGTTTTACTTTTTTGGATTTGAGCAGTAAATAATTATCCAATAATCAATATTACTGCAATAATTTAAAGCTTAAACTTTCTTAATTGCATGCATGCAATGTTCTTTATTCAGTTGATAAATTTTGTACAATTTTTGAGTCTGTATTTAAAGAGACTTCGTGCGTGGTACTGTGGGACAGTACCCAACTGTATATAATCTTATGGCTTGCGGAGGTATAGAAAAAAGAATGGCACACAGGGTCGGATTTAGGGTAGGGCAACCAGGGCTATAGCCCCAAGGCCTCCACTATAGGCATTTTTAAGTAAAATTTCTTATGAATACTGAATAATTAAAAAATAATGCCACGATTTTTATCACCAAAGGTTTCAGATACAAAGCAACTGACTCTTGCCCACATTTTGCATACTACTGGTACTGAATGTGATTCGTTGTGAGCCATATCACAACGGATCATATGGACATTATATTAAGAGTCCAACACCAGACGAGAAATAGAGAAATAGACATTAATTTTTGTGTAAATAAATTCTACCTCCACTGGAAATTGAACCCTGGACCCCTAGGCTGTATTAATGCTGAACCCACTTCCCCATACAGGTAGTTGAAAAAATTCTTTAACTTTTGTTTGAAAAAATAATTAGGGGCTGTCACTTTGTTGCCCCAGGGCTTACACACCTCTAAATCCAGCAATGATTGGTACAGCTCTCGTTTCCAGTAGACTTTCGATCTTATTTGATGATTAAATGAACTTTTGCAAACATTTTGTAAGCATTTACTGCTAATTTGATGTTATCTTACTATTTTAAATTCATCAAACATTGTTGAGCAAAGAATTTTACAACTTTTAAATGTGTTTCATCATTATAACTATTTTTTAGGCTTGTCATTTAAAAATTGCTTTTATATCTTCTGTATTGACTATCTCAACCTGTATTTAATTGTAGTAATAGTAATGTGTTGCAGTATACATCTGATTTCATAGATCTTACATCTTAACTCATTGTCCCACTGTACCCCAATCCCTGTCTCATTGTACCGTGCAAAGGGTCACAATGTGACAACTTGAGTACGTTTTGAAAATTAACTTTCTTTTAAAGAATAAAATAAGAATAAATTCTGAAAAAAATTACAATGAAAGCTAAGAGTTGTCAAAATATTGTTCTGCATTTAATTTTTACTTTTAATTAAAAGAAAGGAAATTATTTTAAAACAGGTAGAAATTGTCCTGTTATGCTCCCCTCTCTCCTACATTGAATTTCTTGATATAACAAAGGACTGCAACAGCAATTTGCAGATTCTAAAACAAAAATTTTGAAGTTCTAAAAAATGATGAACATCTATAGAAATAATTTACCTGGATAATTTGGTATCTTCAAATGTCTGTTCCACTGTGCGCAAATGCTTACCTCGCCTGAATTTTGCAAAGCGTAGATAGTTACCAATCATCTCAGAATGGTGATCATTTAAAGTCAAGTCTTCTGCCTGCATAGATAATGAAAATAAATGAATCACAGTATGTAATGAAAAAAAGTATTGCAGTTTAGAAAAAAATAATAACAAGTGTTTTCTTTTATAATTACAGTAATACAGTTAATATAATGTAACGACAATGATTCTTGGGATGAAATAAATATTCATATTCAGCCAATAGAGTAAACTCTTGATTATTCATGGCAGATTAGCTACATGTTTTTTTTTCTCCTTAAAAAACAAAACTACAATGTTTTAACATGAACAAATAATAACAATCGCCAGATTATTTTTTTCTTTTTTGTGAACAAGTATATACATCTGAAAGTAGAGATCATTACTAATTATACTGTGACCATTTGTTCAATGCAGTAATAAATATTTGGCAACTACGAAATAATTACTTAAAGCTGTTGACCTTCTATTGCTTAAAATTTTCAGAGTACTTTTCCTTTATTTATTTTTGACTGCTTAAAATGTGGAGTAAAATTATATGTCTGGCAGTTAATTCTAATAACTTTAATTAATACAGTAAAGCACCATTTATACATGACTTTTACATTTATACGTTGTTTTCGTGAAGTCCTGATTAATTTGTATTTATTTTAATGCAAAAATGCTTCATTTATAAGAATACAGTTTCGGTTGGTTATATGTTGCTTTTCATCTTCCTAAACTTTGAAATTTTTAAGTCTCAGTGATTATTTTCATATTTAGGAAGAAACTTTTCCTTGATAAAGAGGTCTAAAGAAGGATGTAAGAAGGCATATACCTTTAACCACCTTTCCTTAAACATGCAATCAACTATATTGAAAAACTTTGTCACAACAGGAGTGAAAAAATATTTCCTGAACTTAATTCAATCATTACTACTGTAATTCATTGGCTTAATCTTGCATGTAACATTGGGGGCAACATGCAACTTGAAGAGGCAAAATGTTTCCTATTGTAGGAAACATAATTTTCAAATAGGTTATATCTAAATTTTCTTGAATTTTAGAGGGGAGGGGGGGGGGTCGATTGCTCCCTCCTTAGTAAGTTTTGCCTATGCTGTTATTAATATAATCAAAAAGACAGACAACAATAAAAACATATAAAACATTATTTAATACGGCGGATCTATTAGTTAAAAGTTTTTATTTGGGAATACCTTATTCCCCCGTACACGATATATATTTCGGTTACACACATAACCATCTTCAGTCGTTTCTGGATCTCTCACTAATGGCGGACATAATAAAAACATATAAAACATTATTTAATACGGCGGATTTATTAGTTAAAAGTTTTTATTTGGGAATACCTTATTCCCCCGTACACGATATATATTTCGGTTACACACATAACCATCTTCAGTCGTTTCTGGATCTCTCACTAATGGCGGTTCATTAAAAACATCCGCGATTATAAACTTGATAAAGACGATATTATGGTAAGTTTCGATGTTGTAAATCTATACCCGTCAATAGATATTAAGGAAATGAACCAAATTATTAACAAACAAATTCAAAGTAGTTTTAAAGATATAGACATAATTAACACCCTAACTAGTGCAATAAATCTAATTTTAAATAATTCATATTTTCAATATAATAATCACTTCTACCAACAAATAAAAGGAGTCCCCATGGGCTCCCCCATATCAGGAATAATTGCCGACTGGAAAATGAGAATCCTTGAAGAACAGATTAAACAGACACACAATAATACCATCAAACTTTGGCTTCGCTATGTCGACGATATCTTCGCTATCCTTACCACCCACAATAATGAAGAAAATAATTTGATCAATCAACTTAATGCCATAGACCCGAACATTAAATTTACCTACGAAAAAGAAATCAATAATAGCCTCAATTACTTAGATGTGAACATAACCAGAAACAATAATCTCATTGAGACCACCATTTTTCGAAAACCTACTTGTAATACTAATATAGTAAATTTTAAATCTAAAACCCCTTTCAACTATAAAATTGCTGCTATTCGTTCCTATATCGACCGCGCTTTCAAAGTGTGTTCTAACAACGACCTCCTTCAAAAAGAAATTGCTTTCATAAAGAAACAATGTCAAGACGCCCACTACCCTCGAGAAATTTTCGACAAAGTTTTCAAAGCTAGGCAACGTAAATTAAATTTTATAGACAACCGTCAAAAAGATAAACCACGTTTTACTACTGCTATCCCCTTTAGCCGAGGGATAGCCAATAAACTATCTAATATCGCCAGTAAAAAGAACTTCCGTATTCCAATTAAACCTAATAAAACAATCTTTCAGCGCATTAGATCGGAAAAAGACCCAATCAACCCCATCGAAACCGCAGGGATCTATAAAATTAATTTTATGTCAAACGATACTAATAAAGAAAATTGCTACATCGGCGTTACAAAAAGGAAAATTAAAGAGCGAAAAAACGAACATTTTAAAGACATTAACCTCCAGAAACAAAGTACCGCTCTGGCCCGTCTTGCTTTGAAAGAGCCCATTACCATTGATTTTAAAAATATTAAAAAAATAGCCAACTTTAAAAATAGTATATATGCCTACATTCGTGAGAGCTTAGAAATAATGACGACAGATGGCAGCATCAACGATGCGCTTCATACAATCGACCAATCATGGGATGACGTCATTCACCGAACTTTCAAGAAGAAGAACGAAGAAGATATAAAAAGAAGCCGCCATAGTGAGAGATCCAGAAACGACTGAAGATGGTTATGTGTGTAACCGAAATATATATCGTGTACGGGGGAATAAGGTATTCCCAAATAAAAACTTTTAACTAGACAGACAACAATTAAAAAAAAAAAATTCAATGTCTATATGAACATAAATCGCATCATAATTGGTAGCAATGTGTATTATATTAATACTAAAGATATGCAGCATTTAAGATATAGTACAATAAAGATATGATTTGTTTCACTTTTATGATAAGTGTTTTATTTTTTAAAAATTCAATTCTTGTTTTCATTGTACTTGTACCTGGAGGGAAAAAAAAAAACCCTTCAACTTATTATATTTACATAAATTTAGATTAGTAGCGTTAAACCTGTAACATAATTCAAGTTGCTTATTAATGTTTCAGTTATATGTCTTTCATTTATTTTTAGACCTGTCCCTTGAAAGATGTATAAACGATGCTTGACTGTATATGGTACTTATATATTTACTGCATGCCACTGTTAATGCACCAATGTAAGCAACTTAAATTTTAGCTTATAATTGACCAGATTCATACAGATGTTAAGTATGTCAACAGTAAGTTAGATAAATAAACCAACTTTTAATTTAAATGACAGAAAATGTTGTGCTAACTTTTGAATAGAAGCAGCATTTCAAAGGTATATCGCATTATTTCAAATGCACCTTAATTGATGTTAATTGGATGTCAAGTGTTAAACTTAATTACTTTTAAATGACAGGATATTTTGTGTTTGTGTAGTAAAAAATAATGCATGGAAACATTTCAAAGGTTAAAAATGCACTGCGAGAAAGAAATTATTTAGAATTTTAAATTCTAATTACTATGCGCATATACTTTCAATCCAATTTTTCAAGTTTTGTTTAGCACTTGTATCAATGGCTATTTGAATGGGTGTAATATCTTCATCCATAGTGTTTTTAAGAGATAAACATTAAACACCCTGACCCTCTCATTAAAAAGCATATAAAATAGCTGTCATTCAATTACCATAAACTAGTGTCAAAAAATTAAGGCATACCTTTCTAATGCTGCTACCATGTAATAGCCGGCACTGCATCTTCTATAAATTAAGTTAAAAGTTTGGTAATTTATCTAACATATTTGTATGTACTAGTTTCTTTTATAAAAAAAAAATAATGCTATTGTTACATAAAGACGTTATACAACCATGCAGTCAATACATAAGTACGTATGTACTAGAGATGAGTTCGGGCTCATTTTTTGAAGCCCGAGCCCGCCCGAGCCCGAAGACTTTTAATCCGAGCCCGCCCGAGCCCGAGCAATATTAT
This sequence comes from Cheiracanthium punctorium, assembly GCA_038373885.1. Lineage (NCBI taxonomy): Eukaryota > Metazoa > Arthropoda > Arachnida > Araneae > Cheiracanthiidae > Cheiracanthium > Cheiracanthium punctorium. The sequence goes on from JAWZYV010012020.1 coordinate 119,932, forward strand.
TAAAGTTGGAGCCCGAGCCCGAAATTTCAGCTAAAGACAAATAAAATTAACTACTTCATTAATAGGATACAATAATTTTTGGAGCTTCACACACCTTCTAGTTCCCCGTGCCGCTATTTTTTGAAATAAGTACGTCTATTTATCCCATGAATCACTTTTTAAAATCTGTTTCAAGGAGTATGTTCAACAAAGGAGAAATTTTTCACGAGCCCGAGCCCGCCCGAGCGCAATCGTTAATTACAGAGCCCGAGCCCGAGTCGGGCTGAGCCCGTCTCATCTCTAGTATGTACCCGTTAATATGATTCATATGTAATGATAATACATAAATGTTTACAGTGTTTTGGGAAAGTTTTACTCATGATTCCATGATAATACTGTGTAGGCTGATAAATTAAATAAAAAACTTTGTGAAAAAACACACATAAGATGTTACTTGTAACTTCTTATACAATCTTGTGACCGATACAATGACCGATGATTGTGCCATTTTCCCATGAATTTTTTTTTTTTTTCCATATAAAAACGGTTGATTAAAATTATAATTACCGTCAATGAAATCGGATGCTTTTTATCATATGTTTGTTCATTCTCACGAGCCAAGGAAAATAAACAACCATTATTCTAGACTTTGCACCACCAGCTGTAATAATACACATATACTGTTATTCTCACTGTTTTTAATTAATTTGCACACTTGCAAGTTTTCTTTTTAAATGATTACTCATTACATATTCATAATTATCACAGATATTTACTCATATACGTATTATGGATGGTACAGAAAGTATTTTAATAAAGCAAAATTTTGCAATCTGGAAACTTTGTAATTTTGAGAGAGTGGCCAGAAAAGGGAGTGGTTCATTGCATTTTGCTGGAACTGCACTTGAAATATTTAATTATATTGCCAAAATTAAGCACAGTCCCAGTCATTTGGTTATTAATAAAAGGGAGTGAGCAATTGTAGAGTGAGTTTGTGAGAATTGTAGAGAGAGTCTGATTTTTTATTATTACTGATTAAAATAACCGATATCGTGTTACAACTTCTTATACAGTCTTCATACGATCGTTTTGACCAAAAATTCTTTCGATCTTCATCAATCAAAGCCCATCCTCACACAGAACTGAGGGAACTGTTTACTGTAAAAACACTTATTTGCAGCTGTAATTTTTATGAAATGAAGATATCGGTGATTTTGCAAGCTGAAAATTTCATGAATTTTATATGGATGGAACCAAAAGTTGAAAAATCCTGAAACTACCTAAATATGAATCCCTTTTGCATTTTAAGAAACTTTTTTTTGTAGGAAAAGCCCCCCCCCACCCCTATTTTGAATGGCTTCAAAAATCTAGTATAAATACGTAGTATGTAACTGTGCAATAAATCGTTAAATTTTGGTAAGTGAAAAATTTCTGATTTTTTATTATTATTTAAAGCACAAAAAAAACCATACTTTGCAAGGGTTTAATTTTTGTGATTGCGAGAGGCTCGTGAAAATTAAAGCCTTATGATAAGTGATTTTACAGTACTGTAAATAAAGTTATTCCAAAGAGCTTTTACATTGATTTGTGTTTTTTTCCATTCTAAATCCTGTTGACAGTGATTGATCTAGGATATCTTCAGAAGAGTAAAAATACTCCCTGACTTTTTTAGAAGGAGTATTTTCCTTTTCAAAGGCATAATTAAAACAACAGACAATAATGAAAAATCTAATACATAATTAAATTGTGTTTAACACACATAAGTAACCAAAAAAATTAATACAGTAATTGGATTCTAATTAAAATTAGAAAATATTAAAATTATCTATCCAAAATATTGAATACTTTTAACATCACAAAGAAAAGATAGTTTTTATAATCATATTGGCTTTAAATTTTAACCAATAATTTGTTTAATCAGCTGATTAAAATAACCGATATCGTGTTACAAAAAGTATCTGAACAATTTAATTTCAAAAGTAACTTCTGGAATTACTTCAAGAAAGAATTATAATTTTTGAAAGTTGAAATAAGATTACATTGATGACAGTTTGTTCTATTAAGAATAACCTAACGTTAGCTTATTACACAATTTGTTTTCTGAAGACACCCTTATCTAGAGAATTAGCTTGCTTTCCTTTTAATTTTTTTCTTCATTCAGTAAAATGTTGAGAGCTTTTAAATTCAAAAGAGATATGAATGAATTCTTCAATAATATATCTTGCTAATAGTTTGAATTATGAGACTCTCACTCTACAATTGCTCACCCCCTTTTATTAATAACCAAATGACTGGGACTGTGCTTAATTTTGGCAATATAATTAAATATTTCAAGTGCAGTTCCAGCAAAATGCAATGAACCACTCCATTTTCTGGCCACTCTCTGAAAATTACAAAGTTTCCAGATTGCAAAACTTTGCTTTATTAAAATACTTTCTGTACCATCCATAATACGTATATGAGTAAATATCTGTGATAATTATGAATATGTAATGAGTAATTGTTTAAAAAGAAAACTTGCAAGTGTGCAAATTAATTAAAAACAGTGAGAATAACAGTATATGTGTATTATTACAGCTGGTGGTGCAAAGTCTGGAATAATGGTTGTTTATTTTCCTTCGCTCGTGAGAATGAACAAACATATGCTAAAAAGCATCCGATTTCATTGACGGTAATTATACAAAAAGGCCATTTTAATCGACCGTTTTTATATGGAAAAAAAAAAAAAAATTCATGGGAAAATGGCACAATCATCGGTCATAAAACTGAATTTTATATGGAGAAGCAATGCATAAAAACAACATTCCAAAATTCTTGAGGCATAGTCTAAAGTTTTAAAGTGTGAAATACATGTTTGAAGGTGTTAAATCGATCACTGCTTGTTGGTTTTCATGATTAAAGAAAATATGGTAAATTGATGAAGACATAAAAGTACAAGTGTGATTGTTATTACTAAATCCAGTGTATTTGCACAAATTTACTAACCAACTATTTTGTTACTAAATGCATTATACTATTATATGATACAATTTTAGTTAATCATATTATTCCTAGCTAGCAATTAGAGAAAGAAGATTTATCGCAGTATTAATATTATGTGCCCAAGTAATTATTACATTTATTGTTTCTTATTTGACTAGGTAAATTTGAATAAATCAAAACATGTAAGGGACACTTTAGTGACAAGCCAATGCAATAATTATAATTATTGAGTCCATCTTGAAATTTTTTCCAGGGTCCCATTTTTGTGAAAACTGTTCATTTTCGTAAATTTCAGTGTCTATTTTTGTGAATTTTCACACCAATTTTTGTAAAAGTCAGTCTTCTGTTAAAATATTTATAAAATAAATTATACTATAGGGTAAAATGCCAATGAAGGGCTGTTTTAATAGGTTGTATTTTTGTGAAGGGGCTGTAAAAGGACCCAAATTTGGGCTGCATCGACAAATCCTATTGTTGGTTAAAGAATATTTCTCCTCAATATTTGCTATTCAGAAATTGAATAATGGTTGCCAAAAGAAAAAAAGTTCTTAATCCTATAGTTTAAGTTTGTAGATTTGATGAATAATGATGATTATACATTTTAAAGTTATTTGAACAAAACTAATTTACAAAGGAAAGCAGAAACATTTTACAGCGTTTAGAATGAAACGCTGTATAGATCATATTAAACATTTTTTAATAAGTTATTTGCAGATTTTAGGAGAGCAAAATTAACAACAATGTTTATAGATGATTTAGTTGTAAGTTGCAGCCCCAGTTACCATAGCAACCAAAGGGTGATATCTGAAATGCAATACATTTAATAAAAATGGCTTCAAATTAAATGATATTACCATCGCGAATTCAATTTCTAAGTATGAATTCAATAAAATTCGATAAAACTACAGCATATCATCTCTCTGAAGAATAAATTTAAAGACAATCAGATCAGTTTCAGCGATCTACGTACACAGCAACAGCATATCACATGCAACTGTTGTTGTCGTCAAGCTGCAACTCATTGCCAATTTTCAAAAGAAATCTTTTGTGCTGCTATGTTCGTTTTTGACTCTGGAGAAAATGAATCCATATGCGCTAAATCAATAAATGTATGCGCACAAGGTTAGAACGAACATTTAGGATGTGAAAACAAACGCAGCTTTGTGTTTGTTTTGTTTATCATCTGTTACCGTACTTATTTTCTTTATCACTTGGGTTGTGGTTTGGCTATTTTAGAAGGATTATTTTTCTGAGAGAACCAGTTAAATATCTAGTTGGTAAGATGTAGTAGATTAGCATATTCTTTTAATTATAAAGATTAATTTATGTAAGCTATTGAAATCATGGCAGTTTCCCGGAGAAGGGGATATGTTAAAAGCAAATGCGGGTAGCTTAAGAGAATATTAATAGAAATTATTAAGTGAGATCGCAGTGATTGTGTGATTTCATTGTAAACGAATGCATTTTGATATTTTTAAAATGCTTATCTATATATTATACTAGAAAAAGAAAAAAGTTATCAAATTTTTATATATAGTATTATTTAAAAAATATTTTAAATAGCCTATTACTCCTCAGAATCTTTTACTTTTATCAATAGAAGGTAAAATAAAAGTACTTTTAGCTTTTGTATTTCAAAATATTTCTACAAGCTGCATCAACGGGGCATCTTTCGGATAAACTACTTGCTTATATTTTTCAATTACTTGGTTTTTAGAAGAAAATCACTTGGTTTTCAATCACTTGCTTTTTTTTTTTTTTTAAATGTTGTCATTAGCTTGTCGTTGGATCGAGTTAAAATATTTTCATCGTTAGGCAGTAAATTAAACTTGCTGTCTCAGACAGAAGAGCCTAGGAGAATCCCGTTTTTTGTTGTTAAAATATATCTTATGAAAGTTTTCACTCTATGCTAACAATTATTTATTTTTATTAGCTGTTTTAATACTTCATTTAAAAAGTATGCTTCTACTGCAGAGTTTTAGTCATATTTTTCTTTTGTGAAATTCAGTAGATAAAAACTTTTCCATGTGTCTTTTACAGCATATTTGTGTTATTTTTAGTTATCCCTTGATATTCGCATTTATAATTATTATAACAGCTGTATTAATTTTCGTGGAATATTATTTTGTTGTAGACTGAAAAGGGTACTTGCGTATTACCTCGGCGGCCCGCCAAGACGAGCAATTTTTTCGCCAAGATAAATGCCGGACAAATGAAATAATTCATGGTTAGAAATACGTTTGGCAACAGATTGCCATCACATTTGACCCAAAAGTCGTTTGGCAGAAATGACTGTCGAGATAATACGTAAGTACCGGTAAGAGCAGAATGTGTCTTGCAAGCTTGTTGTATGTTTTGTGTTTCATTGATAGCATAGTCCCCTATGGAACTGCAAGAGGGAGCTCAAGCAACACCCCCCCCTCCCCGCCCCACGTTCCCCCATATAAGTCAGTATCATCAAAGATTATCATGAACATTTTTATGGCACACTAAACTTTTTTTGTAGTAGTATTCTAGAGCTAAATTGGTTGGAAGCTCTAAATGATTTTCTTGGAACTGATTGCAGTAACAAGTTCAGGCATCAACAGCTTTTGATACTAAAAAGGAAAGCTGAAAAAAAAAAAAAAATCAACACACCTTCTACTTCTTCTAAAAAGAGGCGAATAATTGCCCAACTTTTGTCTCCCGCCAATCAAATGCGTTTTGATTGAAACTGCAACTCCCTGTTCCTCATAACTAACACATCCCCCCCCCTCTCCCTTTAACTGGATAGATATAGAATTTTAAGGATATTCTAAGAATATGTGCTCTTGATGATAAATACAAATGCTGTATCAATGTTCGTTATGTTGTTTCCAAGAACGTTCCTTTAAAACTGTTTTCCTCTTGTTGATTATATAGTAGTACTGTGGATTGGTTGCTCATACCTTCAAATTCCTATACTTGATTTTGAGATCAGGGTTAGCATTTTATTAAGTAAACACAGGGAACAAATGTTTTTGCTAGTAAAAGGGAAAAAATTAAAGTAAAAATATAATCACGATTGTGATGAGGTTCAAATCCACATGCTTTACTGAGTGTTTAAAAATGCTTCATGAGAGAATGCAGCACTTTTTAAAAATTATTATTACAAAATTTGAAAAGTATATCCTAAGAAGTGTCAGACGTATGAAGATAAATAGATACTGACTTAAACCACTTTTCACTGGCTCTTGAAGGAAAAAAAATCTCATAGGATGATCGCATTTCAGAGGTCACATAGAAATTAAGAAAGAAAGTAGTCCCCCCCCCCCCCTCTACTCTAGCGATAAAAGTTTACATTAAAATTCATGTATAGCCCCCCCCCCTCCGATCATCTTTCTTTATAGATGTCTCTGAGATGTTTATGATGAAAGGCTGAAATTTTGTACATAACATTATTAGTGTATGGTGCACGTTTTACTAATCGAGAATATTTTTGTACGGGGTTATATAAAAATTTAAAAAGTGTCACTTTTAAAAAATTAACGAGAAAAACTTTTTCCTTTAACGTGGTGTTCTTTCCGAACTTATTTTGAACATTTTCCAATTTACATTGCCCACTTATCTGTAATAGATATAGAATTAATTCGTATAGAATTAAAACTTTTTGGACACCCTGTATAATTTTTTTAATATTAATATTTGATAAAATATGGAAAATTAAAAGAATTTTTCGGCAAGTTGTTACTATTTTTACATTTAAAATCTTTAACTGAGGAGTTGTGCAAAAATTGAATATAAACTTCTTTTAAAAATACATACATATATATACACACGTTTTTCTTTCTGCTTAATATATTTTTTAAATCATCAGGCTCGTTTGATAATTATTTACTGATTTTAGATTTTTCATTAACTTATTTAATTTCTTATTGTAATTACAGCTCATAATCAAACCAGTCTTTAAAAATTATGTAAACGGAATAATGTGTCTTCTTTTAGTGAAATCCTACAAAGCCATAACCAGATATTTTTACTGATTTTTATCGTTATCATTGAAAGGAAGGTAATGCTACTAAGACACACATGAAAACTATTATTTCTATACGTTTGTCTATGAAATTAGAAACAATTGAAAGAAAAACAAAATATCTTATCCATCTGCTGAAACATTTTTAAAAATCTGAAGAAAGCACTGTATTAACATTAAAATTATAAGAGCTAGATACTAATTTTCCCTATTTTTCTGTACAGTCCCGAATTGTTGAAATATTTCTTTCACTTTGTAATTAATTTATCATTTCGCAATTTAGAAAAGGTAAAATAAATATAGAGATGGCACGAAGCTTCGGCCGGCCGATTAATGAGCTGTGATTCGGCCGATTCGGCCTTTAACAACTTATGTTGTGAATATTTTTTTTTAATATAATTATTATTAGATAAAATAGTGTCTTTTAAGCTATGCACAAGTGTACCTTATAATAAATCGCAGCAGAAATTTGTATTTAATTTTAAAGATTGTACATATTGAACTTTTGAAACCAGAAATAATTCAATATTTAGTAATTTGACATTCTATTTTATCTGAAAAATAAATAGAAATAAATAAGTTACATTAAAATATTGCATGGAACATTCTTTAAACATTTCTAGCTTTAGAGCTTATGTAATACAATAGTGCCATTATTTTTATTACCTAGAAGGGCAGAGATATGCTTGTAATGAGCAACCTTATGAAATTTTTTATAAAATTATATTTTATGTAATAAGTATAACATTTCAGTTTTTAAAAAAAGTATTTCAATATGTCAACAAAATTTTCATTTAACGAGTTTCATAGTCATTGATCAAGATTACCAACAATACCCCAGGATTACTAAAACAGGCAGAAAATTAATTACAAAAAAATAAAGCCTTAGATCTAAATTCTAATTATTTATTCCAGATAATTAAAGTAATAAAATGTATTCTAGGCTATTTATCGACATTGTTACATGATAAAATGTTTTCTTGGTTTATAATTGACGCAACATAAATGCTAACTATGTTTGTTATCATTCTATCATATTCAAAAGGTTAATTAAACTCACTTCACATTCTATCACACAATTTTAAATTATGATGTAGGAAAACCAATGTTTCTGCATTTTTCGGATGAATCCCATTTCTTTTGTCCTCATACACATTTCCAGTTTCGGAAAATAATCTTTCACTATAAATGCTGCTACCTGAAGCAGATAAATAGCGTTTGGCCAAGTCCGATAATCTCGCAAATATATTTTTATTTTGTCTCCACCAATCCAGAGGACAATTTCTTCTACTTAAAAGCGGATTGTTAATGTATGCCTCCAGCTCTTTAGCCGATGAATTTTCAGAATGATCGTTGTGTGATTCATTGGTTGTTATTTCTGTGAAACAATCCCACAATGATAACCCTGGTTCTTCAGGCTTTTCAGTATTTTCAAATCTGTTTACTTCGGATTCACAACTAACACCACTTCTGTTCATTTCCATTATAGAAATTACCCTATCTTTTATACTTTCTTTCCTTTCTTTAGTGTCAAAGAAAGCAAGCTTAAAGCAACTCAAATTTAAAGTTTTTCCGCAATTGTGGATCTAAAGTATTATTAAACCAAAAATTAATACCATAATGGGTGATATTAATTTAAAAAATGACAAGTAAGCTAAAAAGGTTGTATGAAACTGAGAATATTTAAACATATAAAGTATAATATCATATGTATGTTCATTTATTGTGCATTCAGTACCGAAGCTATATATGTACAGCAGCCGAAGCTTCGGCCATTAGTAGGCCGAAGCTTCGGTATTCGGCCAAACTGTGCTTCGTGCCATCACCAATTAAATATATGATTAAGAATCAAGAAAGTTAAAAAAGGGGACATAATTATAAATTGCTCCTTAATTATTGGCCACAATTGCGGGAAAACTTTAAATTTGAATAGTTCATTTACGCATGTGCAGTTTTTGTGAATGGCATTTTAAAGGTCGGACTTAATTTTTTTTATTGGACTTTTTTTTTTTTTTTCGGAAACTGGGTCATCTGAAAATGTTATTATTATTTTTATAAGTATGGGAACCTTTATAAAATTTGTGACGTTACAAAGCGTTTTTTAATTGCAATTACGGTGCTAAAGTCAATCGTGTAAAAACATTGATCAAACAGTTTAAAACATCCGATATACTGACAACCTCCCATGCTTCCCATTCCCTTTTAGCATCTGAAAGTTTAAAAAAATATATTTTGTTTAGTTTATTATCTAATTCAAATTAAATTACATTTATATAAAAATGAGTTGCATATACCGTATTTTATATATTGCTTCATAAAAATATATTATTTACTTAATTGATTTTTTAACAGTAAAAATAACTTTTTTTCTGCTGATGAAGTATAACTATACATCTGAACTCCATCTTAGTTACTAGATAGCTTATTCATTTAATAAAGCTTAAAAAAAAAGTGACTTGTTACTTTTTTTTTTAACAATACAAAGGGTTCTTTCTTTTTCGAAAACAAAACACAAACCAGATTTGCATACTTTCTGTTTTAATCGGTTATTAGAAAATTTAGTTGAATGAGACTTGTAGCATCAGTTTTAACCAGGATTTCATAGTTTCATTGTAGTATCGATTATTCTGAAGTCTCCCTTATATTAAAATCATTTTTTTTTCAAATTTGAACTAAAATGAATTTTTTTAAAAAACTAGGGGCCAAGGCCCCCAGACTCACTACGCTCGCTTTCGTATGAGGCATTCGGCCCCTAATAAGGCTTATTCGTAAAAAAGACATAATTTCAACAGACAAAACCCGAAGATTGGATCAGATAGAATGTTACTGAGCTACACATTGCTTGGTTCTTGCATGTTCTTTGGTACATAAAAATTTAAACTTCACGCTACAGTAGACCCCCTCCCACTCATAACACGGAAGATATTTTGTTATGGGAATCCGTGTTGTACGGGTCCTGAGCTATACTCCACCTGGAGTGCGGACTCCGCTTATAATCGCTGGAAAAATTATTTGCACTCCTCGGAAACACAATGATATTTAATGTTGCCATTCAAAAGTTATATTAATTAGGAGCTAAAGCGTAATAAAATCAGTACATCTGTTTCAGCTGTATTTTTAATAATGTAAAACTTATTGTTGCGAATTTGCCACCCATGGCGATTTTTCATTATTTGGCGACTTGCGTACATGTAAAGTTAATAAAAGCTACGGAACAGATAGGATAGCTTTCCACCAATGGCGACTTTTCATTATTTGGCGATTTACACATGCTAACAACCTATAATTACTGTTCAAAGGTTACCGGAAAACCGTTATCCATATTTTCATTTACATAATTCTTTGCAGACTGGCGTACTTAGCACCACGAATTATACCCTCTCGTCGCGCTAGCAAATATCCAAAGTGTACTATAACTGCTATAATGGCATAGTTAACGCCGCCAAATATTTCTACTGGTAGCAAATAATCCAGCTGGACGAGAACCGGCTTTAAAATAATCTGCATTTTAATTATTTTTCATTTTCAAGATATTAGTTATTCTGTTTTGGAAAAACGAATAATCGCTCATTCTAAACTCCTGTTATCTAAGCGAACTTACTATTTAAAAATTGTCAACTTTGTGTAACACATTTTGAGTTACTTATTTGATATAGTTTTTATTTTGGCGTAAAATGGGCGTAACTCTAACTCATGTTTGTGAATTTCACGCGACTCTACATACTTGGAAACGCTTTGTTGCAAAAGAATGAATGATTTTATGCCAAATCTGGCAACCATTGTGTTTATTTTTTCAGTTTTTTATTAATATCTTCTAAAATAATTTGATTTTCGAAATTTAACTTAGCTTAGCAGTTTCCTCGGAATTTTCCGAATACGTGGACATGTTTCTCGAAATTCAAATCCCCACGGTTTAGAAGATAAGCGAACAAGCTTTTGACAGCGGCGACGACAGCGGCCCTTACTTTTTTTTGAATAGAGAGATTCATTTTAGTTGAAATTTGAAAAAAAACCAAAAAAAAAAAACTCGATCATGCAGAATTCGTAATGCCCGAACTGACTTCGGGGAAAAGAAAAATTATGTTTTCTATTCCTTGACGTCCCAGCTGGATTCGTTTGCTTTTACGGATAGGCTTTTAATGCCTAATTCGCTATTTCTATAATGGCTAGCAAAACAAATCCTTTATTATTATTTTTGGTTTCAGTTGAGGTAAAAGTGGGTGTGGTCAACTACACAGAAATGAAATGTTAATGAGTTTCAACTTCAGTCTGCTTGAAAACTTTTTATATCTAAGTATTATTCACAGTGGAGGTTTGCAGTGGCCTAGTCGGCTTAGAAAGTTCGGTTTTCATTAAAGCACCGAAAGTGAAGAAGCGCCGATCTTGGTAAGCGCTTGGGAGGGTGGCAAATTTTCTCGACTGAGCCTGACCAGTGGCCGAGCGTTTAGCGCTTTCAACTTGGAGATGGAAGGTGCCTGGTTCAAACCCAGGTCACGTCCGTTCGGAGTTTTCCGTGGTTTTCTCCAAAACTTCGCTTAAATACGTGTTAGGACCCCTTAGAAAGTTTCTCACGGAGGGCACCCCGCCCCCCTCGGCCTAGATCCCTCGTGTAGATATTTAGATGAAATTTCTCGACTGAACTGCTGGGATCTGGTGAATATAAAATCTGTTGTGACTCCAATGTCCCCCATTTTGAAACGATACCCCCCCCCCTGGAAGAGGGGAGTGACAATGCAGGTACAGGTCTTTCATCTGCAATTTGTTTAAAATGAGAAGACCCCCGTAAGGCAGCGGTTCTCAACCTTTTAACGTCGCGCACCGCAACAAAGGCTAACTTACGGTGGTGCCCCCCCCTCACATTTTTCAGCATACATTCAGTTTTTTAATCTTCACACAATGAACATTTAGTCGTAAACATGCGTTAACATTTAGTCGTAAATTTCGTCAATGAACATTTAGTCGTAACAATAAACATTTAGTCGAATTTTCTACAAAATGGTGTTATCAGTAAAGTTTCAATGAACATTTTAAGAGAAAATGGGTATATTTTTTAATAAAAATGAGAATAAATAAGATGATTTTTTAAAAACATGCATCACTACTTGCTCTTTGATTTTTCTCTCGCCCCCCCCCCTGCAAACACTATGCCCCCCCCCCTTGGGGGACGCGCCCCACTGTTTGAGAAACGCTGCCGTAAGGGGTAACGTTGGGCCATTTATTAGGTGGCCTCATAGTTGAGAGGTCAATACTTCCGGCCTTTGTAGTGGCTAGTGCCTACAGAGAGAAAATTTCATTTTTGGAGCAAAAAATCTGTGTTGATGAATTGAAGTTTCCGAACATCCAATTTGTGGACTGTTTTAAAGCCACGGAGATTATTTGACTTCTTGCCAGTGTCGTCAGAGTCCGTTTCGGACAACTCGATCATGTAGAATTCGTAATGCCCGAACTGACTTCGGACAAAAGAAAAATGATGGTTTCTATTCCGTGATGTCCCAAGCTGGATTCGTTTGCTTTTACGGATAGGCCTTTAATGCCTAATTCGCTATTTCTATAATGGCTAGCAAAACAAATCCTTTATTATTATTTTTAGTTTCAGTTGAGGTAAAAGTGGGTGTGGTCAACTACACAGAGATGAAATGTTAATGAGTTTCAACGTCAGTCTGATTTATCATTTTTTTTTTTTTCATTTATTGCGAATTTTACACTCTATACTCTATAGTTTAATTTTTTTTAAGTCATTATAATATATATATATATATATATATAAAACATTTTTTTCAAATATGTTGTACCTTTTTAGTTGTCAACATGGGTGACAAGCATCATCATCTGAAAGAAGTCCTTCCAAGCTCAGGTTTATTGTTCCAAGAAGAATTTCAGTCGTTTGTGCTCAGCAAACCCAAGCTGATTCCGCTCAAGTCTGTTACGATACAGAAGTTGGAAACCATGCAGCAAGAGGCGGAGAAAAAAGCCAAGGAGCAACTGTCCACGTCAGATGTCCACTGAAAAAAGCATCTACACTAACATCCGTATTCACCAAGTACTTGACACCCGTGTTAACGAGAGTCTGATGTAGAATGGATGTACATTTGATGTCTATTTAACGTCTGAAGAGGTCAACCCTTTGAGTCGCAAACGTTTCCCAATGCTGAAAAAAGGGCAGCCGTTGCCATCGCTCGACTTAACTACCACAGGCATGAAAGTTTTCAGTCTTTTAACTGAATTCAGTCTTTTTCAACATCATTGATGCATTTGAGATTTAGTATTTAAATTAGTTTTATGAATTTAGTTATACTGAATACAGTGATATAATGAATATTAGTTAATTTAATAATTAATACATATAAAAGAATAATAGGTAATGTGTTAAATGCATAATAATTTATTTGTTCTGTATGATCTGCAGCAATGTTCAGTCTTTTTAGCTGTTTTGTGCTTTCATGCCTGCTACCAGCAAGATGGCGGACGATCAAAACGTTCATCGCGTGCCACAGATCTAGAGACACCCTTTTTTTGACGACAGCTGGCTGTGCGCGGGCACAGCCAGCTGTTGTCAAAAAAGGCAAATGGCTGCCGATGGCAAAGGCTGCTATTTTTTTTTTCAGCATTGGGAAATCTATCCAGCTGTTCTCGCATCCTTTTATTTTTTGGCAGATGTCAGTGCTGTTAGAAATAATCGTGACCATTTTTTTTTTTTTTTTTTTTTTTTTTTTTTTTTTTTTTTTTTACGGGAAATGACGGGCTAAAAAGTAAAGGATTCTCTCGTGAGCTAGGTCACCCGCAACTGTTTTTATAGAAATCAAATCCATTCTTCGTAACTGGCAACAGTCAAAACGTCAGAGTTTGGTGTTCCCAGAGCGGGAACACTGCACGTTAAAGGGTTAACATCTGGAGAGTGTTAACACAGGTGTCAAGTACTTGGTGAATACGGCCGTAAGAGTATTATAATAATTAAAAAAATGTTGATTTGTTTTTTTTTAAATTAGGATTTCTGGCTAGGATTAATTGGGTCTTTACAGGACTTTTTCAGATTAAATAAAATTCCAGTTTGATGAGAAAATGATTATGAAAAAAGAGACTGTGCCATGCGCATTTTGACCATGAAATAATAATCTTTCATTTGTTTGCGTTCTATTTTCTACGCAATTTAAATTTCCTTTTTTTACTTACTCCTTTTTTTTTCTGTTATTCTTCTGAGTAAACCTTGCTGTTATAACTCTTGCAACATGCGTTAATTATTCTTTTAATTTCCACTAATTAGACAGGTTTAGTTAAAAAAGCCCGTACAATTTTTTTTCTTTCTTTGATTCAAATTAAATTAGAGTATCACCATGGCCGAGTCAGCACATGCTCGGTTCCCATCAGAACACCGAAAGTCAAGCAGTGCTCTTGGGATGGCGACAATCTCTTCTCTGGATTGGACTGCCGTGGAATCGGGTACGCTGATGGGAGCTGATGCACGTAATGCATGTCGTGGCTCCAAAGTCAGCCATGTTTTGGGGGGTGCCACTTCAGATGCACATCTCTCTAATCTGGAATTACTTTAGAATTAGAGACTGCTTCTTAGTAAGTAACGTTGGCCACCTGCTATGTGCCCCCTATAGCATAAATGGGCAGTACTCCTTAACCTTTTTGTAATAATTATTTATAATACAGATGTACAATCGCTCGCATAAATATATGAGTAATTAGAAAAATTTATATGAATTACTGACTTACTTTGAAAATTTATTCCAAAACGTTGAGTAAAATCATTCGACTAGATTTTTATCAAGATAAATCATGTAAGAAATAAAGAAGGAAATTTCCCCAAGTGCTTATAGTATATTTATGCTGGCAACTGGACACACATGAATTATTTAAACTGGAACTTTCTTTCACTTTTGCTTTCTTTTGTCTGCTCTATAAGTTTCTTAAATGCCACCTTTATAAATCTATACACATCGCATTGCAAAAATAAGATGTTCTTATTGAATTCAGCACTCTCTTACTGTTTTGTGCATGTTATAAATGATTACTTAAGCTTTTGCAACCAAAGATGTAGCGAACCTACTCGCTAATTGGGCCAGTAATTTTTCTGTAGTTTATTTATGTAAATGCAATCCGTCCAAAATAAAGAGTTTCACCTTATAAAACTGTGTAGCTCTTACTTTAGCATCATGCATAACATTAGCTGTAATAAATGGGGAAAAAATTGCAATTTGCATGTGCATTTGTGTAAAATCAGTGGCTTGCGGTCGTATTTACTTTTACGGACAAGCAATGCAACAGCTATAAACTACAGTACTGGGGGGGGGGGGTAAAAATGTATTATAATTTGGCAGTAATAATGTTGACAGTTAAATTGTGTGCCGAAAATCCTATTAAAGGTTTTCATGGAAATACGAATGTGGATAATGATCAGGCGATTAGTTTGGCATGCTGGAACGTTTTTTGGAGTATGCAGGGTTGCCAAAGGTCGAGAAAAACCTGAAATAGTGAGGAAATTTTATTTTCAACAGAAAAAAGGCAGAAAACTGCAAATTTTATCTGAAAACTAGGAAAATCTTGAAATGTAATTTGTAAAATTATGTGACGTTTGAATTTATACATAATTCTTCATTTTCCGTATATCTGGAAAACTACAAATGGGACTTAATATAGGTACGCAAAATTGGCAGATACAGATTTTTTTTTTCTTTTAGGGCCTTGGTTAAAAAATTGCTTTAGGTTAACACTTTGCTTTATTCAGCATTTTAAGTTAAAAAAGGTTTTTTTTTTAATCTTTTAAACTAGACCCTTCCCCAAAAAGCTTACCCTTTCCGCCACTGTTGCTAGTCTATGTCAAGTCTGTTTTATTTTTTTTTCAGACAATGGGCAAATGTCAAATTAATTTATAAATGCAGACCTCGGACAATTTTCCAGGTCACACTGCACGATTTTCCAGGTTTTCTTAGCCAAAATTTGGAATTTTTCCTGTGTTAAAAACAATTTCCTGACTATTCCTGGTATTTGAGGTTTTCCTTGACTACTGGCAAGTGGATACGACTCTGAAAATAGTAGATGGTTGGTAGGAAGGACCCAGAGTTCGGGCCTATCGCGCGGCTGTCAGTCTAGCGGTCTGGAGTTTTGGGCGGTTTTCTACAGATGTAACGCGAATACGCGTTAGAACCCTTTAAAAAGCAGTCTGCCCAAGGCATCCTCTTCCTTAAGGCCCTGATGCCCCTCGTGTAGGCTTGCCATAATACACAGACAAACAAATTGAACACTGGCAACCCTGTATACGCCAGAAAACTTTCTGGGATCCCCAGCTAATTGCATGATCATTAAATGTACAACTGCCATTTCCATGAAAATAGGCCCCTTTTTTTGTTGCACAATTGTAATGCAATGTTTTTTGTCAACATTATTAATGCCAAATTAAAATGTCCACGTTTCTTTCTTTCTTTCTTTCCTTTTTTTTTTTCAGGCTCTGTAGACCAATGCAACTAGTTTACGTTTATTCGGGTTTGATACGCCAGTTTTTGTAACACTATTTTTTCTTTAAAATTAAGTTGACTATAGGATTTTGTCTTTAAATTATCTAAAACATAGCAGTCGTTTATAGCATTGCCATTAGATGGCAGCATCATTTTATTTTAAGCATAAACGAAACATCTCAAATTGGAAATTCATTCAAAAGTAATCAGAGCCTCCCAATAAGGGCCCTCCCAAATACCCCCAATTTCATAAAAAATACAGTTTTAAGAATGCTTTAAATCTTGGCTCTGACGTGATACAGAAATTTTTTTTGCACAGTGCAGTTATGCATCTTCATATAAAGTGAATCCAATGTTAAAAATTTTTGAAGGCCCCAGGGCCCCTCGGTATTGGGCCCCAAACATGGTCCTTAACACATGCAATTTCGAAGCCTTGGTACAGTTGGCTCCGACTTCCCACAGGAGAACTATTGGCATGGAGATGTAGTATCAACACAGTAGTTACATATTATGAAAAAAACATTTTTTTCAAGGCACAACTGTTTCCAAGAAAAATCCCAAAAAGGACCTCCCTATTCTGGACATTCCACTGGCATGCATGGGGACGTTTCGGCGTTACTTTTAGAAGTTTAATTGACTGTAGCAATATTGAAAATTAAACTTATCCTGCATGCATCACAAATATATCCGCCATATATCACAAATAGTTCTTTTACAGGGGCACTCATAAGAATTACATAACGCTGTATGGCGATCTCTAACTACTGAACCAATTCGATAATTTTTTTCACTGATAGAAAGCTACACTATTCGTGAGTGTTATTGACTACTTTTCAGCATGCAGCATAACTAATTCTTTTACAGGGACACTCAAAAAAAATTCTAATACATTACGCTATATACACAACTGTGTTACTACTGAACGAATGCTAAAGATCTCTTCACTGAAAGCTACACTATTCCTGAGCCCTGAGTAACATAGGCGAAAAGTCATGCCTGCAGCATAATTTACAGGAACACTCAAAATAATTCGTAAATACTGTCGTAACTGTCTCCATTCGCCAAATGCAAGGAAAAAAAAAACTATCTAAATGAATTAACTTTACATATACCATGGCTTCATTTAAAATTAACAAAAAGTAAATAATATTGTGAATAAAAGAAATTGTCGAAATTCTACATCATTTATTTCTGACTTGTATACTATTTTACAACCAACTTCTCAGGTCATTTACTTAGTTTTATTTTAGACTCTGTTGTATTATTTATTGTTAGCTGCTTTGATACTTTTTATATTAGCAATCGTAAATGGAGTAACAGAAGTAAATTCATTTGGACACGCACACACACACACACAAAAAAAAAAAAAAAAAAAAAAAAAAAAAATCCTGTCTGTAGTGACTGTTTTTGTGTCATCTCATCGTGGACATTTACTGAACGAGAGTCAGGTATTGCATGCAAATATTTCATTGTAGCAGTCCCATCTACTTCTGATAAAGCGATGACCCTTCCACTGTAAAATAACTTTTCCACTTTCTAGTAAGAGTTCAGCTCAGTATTAGCAACTTCTTGCTTTTTTTCACTAGTCTACAAAGAAAGTTATATTTGAAAACAGAAATAATGTAAAATGCTGTATAATAAATATATTTTATTTATGGAACACATACAATTTTTTTATTATTTGAATTATTTTGAGTGTTCTAAATTATGTTACATGCATGAATTTTAGCATGTGTTATTCAGGAATAATGTCGCTTTCAGTGAAAAGATCTTTAGAATCGGTTCAATAGTTGCAGAGATGTCCATATAGCGCAACGTATTAGAATTCTTTTGAGTGTCCCTGTAAAAGAACTAGTTATGCTGCATGCTGAAAAGTAGCCAATGATACTCACGAATAGTGTAGCTTTCTATCGGTGAAAAAAATTTTCGGATCGGTTCAGTAGTTACAGAGACCCCCATACAGCTTAATGTAATTCTTATGAGTGCCCCTGTAAAAGAACTATTTGTGATATATGGAGGATATATTTGGGATGCATGCAGGATAAGTTTAATTTTCAATATTGCTACTATCGATTAAAATTCTGATTTGTAAAATTATGTGACGTTTGAATTTATACATAATTCTTCATTTTCCGTATATCTGGAAAGCTACAAATGGGACTTAATATAGGTGCGCAAAATTGGCAGATACAGATTTTTTTTTCTTCTAGAGCCTTGGTTAAAAAATTGCTTTAGGTTAACACTTTGCTTTATTCAGTATTTTAAGTTAAAAAAGCTTTTTTTAAATCTTTTAAACTAGACCCTTCCCCAAAAAGCTTACCCTTTCCGCCACTGTTGCTAGTTTATGTCAAGTCTGTTTTATTTTTTTTTTCAGACAATGGACAAATGTCAAATTAATTTATAAATGCAGACCTCGGACAATTTTCCAGGTCACACTGCACGATTTTCCAGGTTTTCTTAGCCAAAATTTGGAATTTTTCCTGTGTTAAAAACAATTTCCTGACTATTCCTGGTATTTGAAGTTTTCCTTGACTACTGGCAAGTGGATACGACTCTGAAAATAATAGATGGTTGGTGGGAAGGACCCCGGGTTCGGGCCTATCGCGCGGCTGTCAGTCTAGCGGTCTGGAGTTTTGGGCGGTTTTCTACAGATGTAACGCGAATACGCGTTAGAACCCTTTAAAAAGCAGTCTGCGCAAGGCATCCTCTTCCTTAAGGCAGATGCCCCTCGTGTAGGCTTGCCATAATACACAGACAAACAAATTGAACACTGGCAACCCTGTATACGCCAGAAAACTTTCTGGGATCCCCAGCTAATTGCATGATCATTAAATGTACAACTGCATTTCCATGAAAATATGCCACTTTTTTTGTTGCACAATTGTAATGCAATGTTTTTTGTCAACATTATTAATGCCAAATTAAAATGTCCACGTTTCTTTCTTTCTTTTTTTTTTCAGGCTCTGTAGACCAATGCAACTAGTTTACGTTTATTCGGGTTTGATACGCCAGTTTTTGTAACACTGTATTTTTTCTTTAAAATTAAGTTGACTATAGGATTTTGTCTTTAAATTATCTAAAACACAGCAGTCGTTTATAGCATTGCCATTAGATGGCAGCATCATTTTATTTTAAGCATAAACGAAACATCTCAAATTGGAAATTCATTCAAAAGTAATCAGAGCCTCCCAATAAGGGCCCTCCCAAATACCCCCAATTTCATAAAAAATACAGTTTTAAGAATGCTTTAAATCTTGGCTCTGACGTGATACAGAAAATTTTTTTGCACAGTGCAGTTATGCATCTTCATATAAAGTGAATCTAATGTTAAAAATTTTTGAAGGCCCCAGGGCCCCTCGGTATTGGGCCCCAAACATGGTCCTTAACACATGCAATTTCGAAGCCTTGGTACAGTTGGCTCCGACTTCCCACAGGAGAACTATTGGCATGGAGATGTAGTATCAACACAGTAGTTACATATTATGAAAAAAACATTTTTTTCAAGGCACAACTGTTTCCAAGAAAAATCCCAAAAAGGACCTCCCTATTCTGGACATTCCACTGGCATGCATGGGGACGTTTCGGCGTTACTTTTAGAAGTTTAATTGACTGTAGCAATATTGAAAATTAAACGTATCCTGCATGCATCACAAATATATCCGCCATATATCACAAATAGTTCTTTTACAGGGGCACTGATAAGAATTACATAACGCTGTATGGCGATCTCTAACTACTGAACCAATTCGATAATTTTTTTTCACTGATAGAAAGCTACACTATTCGTGAGTGTTATTGACTACTTTTCAGCATGCAGCATAACTAATTCTTTTACAGGGATACTCAAAAAAAATTCTAATACATTACGCTATATACACAACTGTGTTACTACTGAACGAATGCTAAAGATCTCTTCACTGAAAGCTACACTATTCCTGAGTCCTGAGTAACATAGGCTAAAATTCATGCCTGCAGCATAATTTACAGGAACACTCAAAATAATTCGTAAATACTGTCGTAACTGTCTCCATTCGCCAAATGCAAGAAAAAAAAACTATCTAAATGAATTAACTTTACATATACCATGGCTTCATTTAAAATTAACAAAAAAGTAAATAATATTGTGAATAAAAGAAATTGTCGAAATTCTACATCATTTATTTCTGACTTGTATACTATTTTACAACCAACTTCTCAGGTCATTTACTTAGTTTTATTTTAGACTCTGTTGTATTATTTATTGTTAGCTGCTTTGATACTTTTTATATTAGCAATCGTAAATGGAGTAACAGAAGTAAATTCATTTGGACACGCACACACACACACACACACACACACACACACACAAAAAAAAAAAAAAAAATCCTGTCTGTAGTGACTGCTTTTGTGTCATCTCATCGTGGACATTTACTGAAAGAGAGTCAGGTATTGCATGCAAATATTTCATTGTAGCAGTCCCATCTACTTCTGATAAAGCGATGACCCTTCCACTGTAAAATAACTTTTCCACTGTCTAGTAAGAGTTCAGCTCAGTATTAGCAACTTCTTGCTTTTTTTCACTAGTCTACAAAGAAAGTTATATTTGAAAACAGAAATAATGTAAAATGCTGTATAATAAAAATATTTTATTTATGGAACACATACAATTTTTTTATTATTTGAATTATTTTGAGTGTTCTAAATTATGCTACATGCATGAATTTTAGCCTGTGTTATTCAGGAATAATGTCGCTTTCAGTGAAAAGATCTTTAGAATCGGTTCAGTAGTTGCAGAGATGTCCATATAGCGCAATGTATTAGAATTCTTTTGAGTGTCCCTATAAAAGAACTAGTTATGCTGCATGCTGAAAAGTAGCCAATGATACTCACGAATAGTGTAGCTTTCTATCAGTAAAAAAAATTTTCGGATCGGTTCAGTAGTTACTGAGACCCCCATACAGTTTAATGTAAGCCATACAGATTAATGTAATTCTTATGAGTGCCCCTGTAAAAGAACTATTTGTGATATATGGAGGATATATTTGGGATGCATGCAGGATAAGTTTAATTTTCAATATTGCTACTATCGATTAAAATTCTAAAAGTAACGCCGAAATGCCCCCATCCGTTCCAGTGGAATGTTCCAAATAGGGAGTCCTTTTTGGGATTTTTCTTGGACACACTTGTGCCTTCAAAAAATGTTTTTTCATACTATGAAACTACTATGCTGATACTACATCTCCACACCAATTGTTCTCCTCTGGGAAGTCGGCTTCAGCAGTACCAATGTTTCGAAATTGCATAAATTCGGGTTAAGAACCATGTTTGGGGTTCCATACCGAGGAGCCCTGGGGCTTTCAAAAAATTTTAACATTGGATTCATTTTATATCCCTACTAGCAATTTTGCTCGGGCTACCACCGGCCACATAGCCAGCCGATGATGGCCCGAGCAAAATTGCTAGTAGGGATGAAGATGCAAAACTGCATTGTGGAAAAATTTTTTCTCTATCACTTCAGAGCTAAGATTTAAAGCATTCTTAAAACTGTATTTTTAAAAAAATGAAATTGGGAGTATTTGGGGGCTCTGACTATTTTGGAATGAATTTTCAGTTTGAGATGTTAATATCCAAGGTATATTATAGGATAAAATGAAAAAAATTCTCTGAAGCACTTCTGAGCCAGTCACAGACGAGACAATAAAGTGGCAAAGATGGCCCTAAATTATTTCTACGTCACTCTTCTGGGGTACTTTGACCCCCCATAACTCCATAACTAAAAGAGGTAAATCAAAAATATTTCAGATGTGTTCTTTCCTAGGGTAAGGCAACACAAGGAAAAAAATTCATGAAATACCGAGATGGTGATGGAAACTTTTTTCTGTTTTTGTCCGATTCGCTCTTGCAATGCCTCTTAAATACTTTTTATTTTTTTTTGTCAACATTTGTGATCTAATTTCGCTTTCCTTCTGCTTCTTGAAACGAAATCAAAATGGCTGTTTTCAGTTTCACTTTGACTTCTGGGAAGTCAATGCCATAAAGAAATCTCATTTAGTAAATAGATTTTCATTAAACATCCAGTTTTCGCAATGTAAAAGAAAATATTGAAACATGACGCCATCTTAATTGAAACTGCGTCTTTTAGAAAATGTTTATAGTCCTTATAACACTCAAATCCATGTCAGCTGTTATAGAACTAAAGGATAAAGTCCATGGTCTCTGAAATCGAACATGGATATACCAAATAAAGTTTTTTCAAGAAAACTTATGCGAATAGCGCCATCTGTCACAGTGAAATTTAGATATTTAATAAAGATTCCATTTCTCGTGGAAACTATACAGGATGTTCGATCAAGAAATTCAGAGGGACGACAGAAGGTATCAAAAGAAGAAAATATTTCCACAGAACATGGGGAGTGCAAACCCGGTGGAGGGTAAAAATCGTCGGAACTAGTGCGGTAACGCACGGAACCCATGCAACGAGACTTGGGGACCACGCAACCTTTTCCATGGTCCCTCGAAAGTTTCCTTTTAAGGCCCGTTTACATGTGAAAATGGAAAATCCAGGGAAAACTCACTACAGGGAAAAATTCGCAATGCATCATGGGAAAGCGGGGTTGACTCTGCATTAACCCTCCTTTCGACCAGGAATCTTTCTACCCCGCATTTTCCCCCCTAAGTAGGGGAAGCGGGGTAGAAAGCAGTGTAAGTCTCGGGATTTACTCCGCATTTTTGCACATGTAAACGGGCCCATCGTGCTCATGCAACTGGAAATGAAGTCAAATGTCGATATAATGGTTAACAGAGGTCAAAAGCCCTCGTGGTCAAGAAGCTGGGGACAAAATCCGCCGCCAGAGGAGACGCTTGCGATCGGCCGCGACAGTTTTTCTTTTCCCAGACAGCACATAAGCTTAAATCAAGTTTGACATTTCTTTGAATTTGACGCACTAATGCAAGCTTGACAGTTCAACTCATTCTAAGCTGGCAGCAAGCTTGCAGGAGTCAAGTTGAATTGTCAAGTTTAAATACAGCTTGATTTAAGCTTGAAAATTGATACTCGCGTGATTTTTCCTTTTTAAAGGAGCGTTGATGGCGCCATCTGTGAAAGAGAATGGACATTAATTGTCTAGCGTCCTAATATTTGCTGAAAGTTCGTAAAAGATGTGTTTTATTTTATATTACCAGTGCCATATATATTACCGGCAAGGCAAACGGGGCAACTGCCCAGGGCCTACAGATTTTAGGGCCCAAAAATCTTACATCTTACACTTTTGTAATTTTAAAATATGGTACTTATCCGTTATCTCGACACCACCCAAATTTGGCGACTTTTTTTGTCGCCAAGTAGCTCCGATGTTTTTTGGCAACTTTTTTTTGTCGCCAAGTAGCTACGATGTTTTTAGGCGATTTTTCCCGTCCGTAATTACCTACCGGATATTTATTTCGCCTTAAACATTTTCCATGCCTACAAAACAAACATTTTAACAGAAAATACAAAGTTAAAAATGTAAACATACAAAATAGACTCACCATTACATACGAAAAATTTCAATGAATGTTAAATCATAATATAAACAATTCATAAAACGTATTACTGTTATAAAACTAAAACGATAATTTTCAGACCAATGAATATTTTAAATATCGACACAATACGACAACGAAATTACCTACGGGATTCTCTTAACAAGTTCATTGACACACCGAGCATGTGCAAGGCGGTTTGACTGCTATACTAATTGCATTCACCAATTTCTATATCCTGAAGATTCTACACAAATCGAAATATCGGCAATTCTACACAAATCGAAATATTTTAAAATATACTCACATTTTCAGCTTCTTCTTGGAAATTCCAAACGTTTCAATTTGAAGCTCAAACTATGAAGACACACAATTTCAAAATATACATGGCGGCATTCACACTTTACAAAACAATTCCTTTAACAACGCGGCCAAATTTCCTATTAATTCATATTTATACAAATATATATGTAAAAGCAACACTCACCTAAACTGAAGTAAATATGGCTACACACGCTTATACATACTACGCACGTTTATACATCAATACAACAACAGGATCGCGGAAGGATACAAAACAGACCCAATCGGCGTTCTTCTGCATGCAAAAACTTGCTCTCGGCCTATGCAAGATTAATAAATCAAATAGGTTGACGAATAAAAAACAGAAAAATACGTTATCCTTTACTATTCAAACACAAGCTAACATACTACGGACACAGAAGCAACGTTAGTAAAAAAAAAAAAAAAAGCTCGCCGCACGATTCAGGATACAAGTTTGCGTATGAATAAACAACACACTCGGAGATTAGTATAATCAGTACGTCGCATTATTTGTTTTGCTTTCCTTTTGAAACAGTAGCGCTTGTACTACTCATTAAGAATCCGGGTTACAAAAAAAAAAAAAAAAAAAAAAAAAAAAGATTGCCGCGCAAACGAGGATGGGTTACCAGAAAATATTGTCGCCAAGCATCGCCCTCTACTGCCGGGAAAAAAATCGCCAAATTTGGCTGGTGTCGACATAACGGAAAAGAACCTAAAATAAAATTACAAAGGATAAAAAAAAATTCAGAAGTTAAATAATTTTTTTAATTATATAGTATGAACAATGAAAATAATTCAAATTTACATTTGTATAAATTAATTTTAACTTATTTTTAATTCTTCGAAATGCTCTATATCAATACAGCATACCAATATGTAGGAAAATAACCACATTTGTAAAGAGAATTTTTAGCGTTAAAAAATAGCAAAATTTTTCAATTATTTGTTATTTTAAGAAATATTTACAAAAATGACTAAAGTGTTTGTATTCCATGCATGTTAGCAACTGTGATATAGCATTTCGAAGTAACGTTTAACTATCTGTTTCTTTCATTTCAGATTACTTAACACAAAATTTGTGTTAAGTAAACCCATTCTATATTTCCAAATATGGAAATTCTTCAAAATAAAATGCAATTATACTACGAAATTGATTTCAAAATCAGTCGTTTGTCTCGATTTTGCCAGCAGTATTGCTTCACGAGTGTTGCGGTACTGAAAGTTTTAAAACGTGTTTATTTTATTTTAATTTAATTTATTTTGATGCATTATTTTAATTCTGATGCATCCCATGGAAAAATAAAAGAAACATATAACACATCGCCCACTTATCAATTTGGCGAGAAAATAGCGTGGTAAGTCACTTCAAACTTTAGTCATAGCTGCACAAGGCTACGGTGGCGGAATGGATAGCGTGCTGGACTACGAAGCCAAAGGGCCCGGGTTCTATCCCAGCGACGAACACTCGATGGAAACAGATTAAATTAAATTGAAATTTCAGCGTAGAGGGGGAAAATGCGCGGAAAAATAAATTATGTGAGGCGCGTTAGCCAGTGTATTAAAATTTTTTTTTTTTTTTTGGAAATTTTTTAAGCTTGAAATTAAGCTTGAAATGTCAAGCTGAATGCAAGCTGGGCAAGTGTAAACTAGAACACTTGATTCAAGCTTGCATCAAGCTTACACGATTGGAATTTTCAAGCTTAATTCAAGCTTATTGACTTGATAAATCAAGTCTTGCTGCAAGTTTGATGTGCTGTCTGGGTTATGTACCTCGTGTACATCGCATTAGGATATTTTATTTATTAAATCAGTGCACTCCGGATAGATGGAGCCACTAGCCTCTGATTTTAGCGAAATTCTACTCCACTCAACTGGATTCGAACACGAGGCCTCCGTTGATGAGACCAGCGATAAACCTCGCAGCCACAGGAACAGCTTCGAGTATCTCTATTATGTATAATAAGAATTTCAAGTAATGACAATTTAATTGAACAATTCACCGACAGATAGCACCATTAGTTTCATATTTTTCATAAATTCTATCACTGTAGTTGGATTCGATGTCAAAGCCTTTGCGTCGTAGGCCAGCACAGTGGCGTAGCTACGGGAGCTTTATGGACGTCATAAACCTCCCCCATGAGGAATTTTTTTGTGTCATACAAAATGTATTTTCTTCATACTCACAGACCATATATATACATCTATATGAGTTGCAGTAGTCGTAACCTTCCTCATGAAAAATTTCTCGCTACGTCACTGGGCCAGCAACAAACTTCACAGCATTCAGTACTGATTCGAAAATCTCTTTTATATGACCTATAAACATTTAAAGTAATGACAGTTTAATTAAATAATTATCCGACAGATAGCAGCACCAGTTTCAGATTATCTTCAAAATGCCATCGCTGCTAGTTGAGTTGTTCGAGCTCACGATCTTCACATGTCAGGTGTGCGTCAAACTTCACAGTTGCAAGTGCAGGAACTTTGTAATAGTAGGGGGAGCTGGGGCGCATATTGTGGAGTTATAAATTGGGTTATAATTACTGCAGTTTTGGTAACATTATTTATCCATTTTAATAGACAAATGACCGTTTCTAAATAATTAGGAATATGACTTCAGAAATTATTTAATAAAAAAAAAATGAAGTTGTGATTCCAATTATATAACAAGCATATGAAAAGATCACCATCTCTTTAATCCAGTTAAAATTATTTTTATAGAACAGAAATACTTAATGCATAACTTAAGCCCTACCATGGCCTAGTGGATAAGACACTCAAAATGATAGACGGCTTAAATGTGAAGATCTCGGGTTAAAGCCCGTCGTGCGGCTGTCGATCTAACGGTATGGAGTTTTGGTATGTTTTCTCTAAATGCAACGTGACTACGCGATAGAACCCCATTGAAAGTCCTCCTACCAAGGCACGCCCCATCCTAGGCAGATCGGCCTTGCGTAATGCTGCCGTAAACAACACACTTTAGTAAATAACTTTAGTTAGCGTTTCCCCTGTGGTATTTGGAGCATTGAATAGTTCTAAAAACATGTCTTCCGTTCTCCACAAATATTTCTCCAAGTATCGAACACATACGGAGAACTGCTCTTTCCCGGTGGCATCGGTTGTTCCATCAGCAATGATGCCAACAAAAATTTCGCATCCTTCATTTTTTCTTGCAGTGGGCGCTGCATTGCCACCATTTCCAGAATTCCATCCTGAGTGTCCGGACTAATCCATTTATCGCGCTTGGACAACCATAATTCAACGGAACAATTTGTTCCCGATTCTTGAAGATAGAAGTCCAAATTTTCATAATTATTGCCATGTAATGCCCATTGGTTGTAAACAATGAATAAAAGGGTGAAGGCACAACCAAGTGTGCTCACTACCCTTTCTCTCTTTTCTCTTTGCTGCTTATTGTGTGAATTTCCTGGGAAAAGTAGACTAAAATTTTGAAATCAGGTTTGAGGTAAACAGTATACCATAAACAGATATGGTGTGAGAATTTCCCAAGGGGGAGCTGAGCCCGTCTGAAGTATTCCAGGGGGAGCCCCAGCTCCTACGCCCCTGGTGCTGATGCACGTGCTATCACTTTGATACTACCTATAAACATTTCAAATAATGTCAATTTCACTAATTCTCCGATAGATACCAGTGCCAATTTCAGACTTTCAGAGCCTCCACCTCTTAGGCCTGATGAACACCTCACAGCCGTATGTGCTTTGTTGTGCTAAAGCAAAGCTACGCAAGGATTATCTGCCTATGGGTGGGGTGCTCCGGTCGCATGCTTTTGAGTTTGTGGATTAAGGCCGATTGACTGCACTAGGCTTCTTGGCCTATAGGGGAATGCCCTCCGTGGGGGAACTTTCTAAAGGATCCTAGTCCAAAGGACTTTTGAAGGGGTTCTAGCACGTATTCACAAGCACATGTGGTAACATGCTGTGTCTTTTTATATGCCTTATAAGCATTTAATGCAAAAACACTTTAATTAAATAATTACCAGATAGACATCATTAGCAATTCCGGATCACTTCGTTATTAAAGCCAATTATTATTGTTTAATTTATTGTCATGGGGACTCTCATGGGATATAGCTATATCAAACGCTACAGAATCAACCCAGCACTGGTTTCCTTCAAGTGCGCCTAGTAGAAATAATGAAAAATTGGTGTCATTATTTCTATTGGGCAATCAGGAGAATTCATAGCGTCAGGTATAAGTCAGTACATAAAGTCAGGAGAATTCATAAAATATCGTAGACACTGACGTATCTAGGACATACGGTGTTTGCCTTCTGAAATGGGTGCCACTACTCCAGTGACTAAAGAATAGAACCGAAATATTTTTCTGAGAGAAAGTAGATAAGAAAACTCTTTTAAAAGGGTTCACTCTTCATGTCATTAATAAATTGCGAATTATCATAGTCATTATTTCTAATTAAACCACCACCAATTTTAAGAAATAATCACTGCTTTAACAAGAAGAGTACAGGTACAGCCAACTCTGGAAATCTCTGTGGTATTATTTTTGAATGGTTCCAAATGCAGCAATTATTAAAGAAATTTTAATTTCTTTTCCTTACAATATAAATCAATATGGAACGTTACTACCAGGGCCGGTTCCTTAGGAGGGTGTGTGATACCCCCTACCCAACTTTATGAAAAAGCACTTTTGTCGGCAAAATCGTCTGTTGCCAAAGGACTGTCGGTAAATTTGAGCTTTAACCACCAATCTGTTAAGTGTTCAGTGTATAATTTACCAGTTCTGTCGACAGTTTATTATAAGTTATACTATATCATAAACATAGCCTTGTTACGATTTTCATTTTTTATTTTAGTGGTTTACTTGCCAGTAAACAAGTCCCCTTTGCCCCCTCAAGCTCACAATAAACAACTTACTTTAGTAAATGTTTTTATTTCGTTTCGTTAAGTAATTAAGCTATCATTATCATAATTCTTATTCATTTGAAAATTTTTGAAATAGACTTATATGATGAATTAGATAAGTTTTTTATTAGATTAGAACATTTTTTTCTAGAATGCACTTGAATTCATGTACATTCCAGAAAAATTGATTTTCTGACACAAGCATCAAGACTAAAAAGCGTCATTTAAACAAGATTGAAGTGTATTGTATTATTGCTTGAATTAAAAAAAAGTAGTGTTTGTATCAAAACCAAATACTGATTTCATCAATAAAAAATAGGTGTAGTGGTGTAAGTAATTTGTTAGCAGGATTGGTTTTGAATTTTGAGATGATTGAAGAGTGATATTTTACAGCGCACACGTTGCTCCTAATGAAATTGAATACCACAGTATATTTTATATGTATTCGTTAAAGCAAAAATGACAGGTAAAATTGGTATATATTTTTGAAGGCATATTGATATATATTGTCGACAAATTTTGACTTTGCACCCCCTCAACATTTTTGCTTAAAACCGGCTCTGGTTACTACAAACATATTCCATCGCAAACTCTGACAACAGTTCCACATGAACTCGACGTGCTTATCAAGAACTGTAGTTTCCGTAACAAATATTGATTACAGTTAGCACAAAATGCTTCTTATTCTTCAAAGGTTTTAGTAAGTCTTGACAACCGGGTTAAAAGACAGTTTAGAAGCTCCATCGTATCTTTTGTCCTCTAGTCTCATGCTGTCTTCCAAGACATATAAAAATAGTTACTTTCCGCTCGGCTGCATTTGTCAGAAAGGAAACTTATGATCGTAAATGATCATTAAGTGAAAATCACCATTAGCTTCATTTTTCATTAGTATGAATAGACTTTGTGGGTAAAAGTAAGAGTGACTTTTCTGTTTTTACTCAGTGTCCAGATACACGGACCAGTAGGCAGTGTTCAGCAGCACAAAGGAAAGCGGGAACACCACTCTCGACACTTTATCGATTAAAATGGCTCGGTTCCGATGGCGGTTGTGCCGATACAAGTGTGACACTGGCTTGGGCCTGGTTCCGTTCGGCAGTGGCGGAACAGCATCCTAAATAAAAGAGACATCATACTTAGTGCATGAATATTTGTGATGCGCACCTGACATGCATGTTCTATCAGGTCATTTCACGCATCATGGTACTATACACGCTTAAACCCAAAGAGCGAAAAAAACCCCCGATACATTGCAGAGCGATCCGTTTCCATGGAAACCTATCGGTATTTCCGCGAAAGTGCTCTTTAAGTAGTCTTTTTTCTGAGAACTCCTCACCTCGCTTCCTCTTTTTTCCGAGAATTTCCGTCCTCGCTCATTGTTATATTCCGCTCCGCTCTTGTGATCGAAAAACGCTCCTAAAGGAGAAGCGAACTTTTGAAAACTGGCCCAAAAATCGCTCCGACTGATCGAATTTCGCTCGTTTGGTTTAAGCGTGTAGAGATTAAAAACATGCGTCCTCGCGGCAAATGAAGCGGAAGGTAAGCGAGTGTCGTACAGGAATGGGCCAGGCACACCCTCCAAAATAAGTATTCGAGCAAGAGAGAAATTTCCTATTTTAGATTTGCGAATAATAATTGAGTTTTTGAAAAACGCACAACTTGATAGAAATATGGAAAGTCATACTTATACATATCCTAATTCATATTCTATGATAAATAATTTTTAATATACGAAACCAACGTAGGAAATTTCTCTCTTGCTCGAATACTTTTTTTGGAGGGTGTACATTACTTTACCAGGACACTTACTTTTCCAAATAAAAAACAAGTTCGTTCTTAAGTCATCCCTGGAAGTAATTGAAGTAGAAAAGATAGAGTCGAGATAAAACAGAAAAATTAAAATGTTTTATTTCGACTATTTTCTGGGGGTGATTTACGCATTAGGGGTGAATGCCAGACGAGACGAAGACTTACAGTTGAGATGCGAGACGAGGCAGTCGTTTTTACCACCAGGAACTTTGTGAGACGAGATAGAAATTTTACAGTGATTTATAGGAATGGGTCTATTTTTCGTCTCGCATCTTTGCAAATTTCTTCGGTGAGGTATATATCTTAGGTACATGGCTTATTACTGGTACATTTACCTTTTTTGTTTAAAAAAGCTTTTTCTTTTTTACTTGTACATTACTTGAATACATTAGCGCGGCTGGGAAAATTTAATTTGCTGCAGACTTTGCTTTAAAATGAATATCAGCGTGTCAGTGAGTCTTAGAAATGTCTACTTGCCTGACTTGTACCAATTATGTAGAAAAAACTTCCGATTAACACTGTATGGAGAAAAAAAAAAACATATTCTGACAGCGTCATTTGTAAAAAATATTGTTTGGGTGTACTGGGGAGTGGTATGGATTCATGGAATGCTTAGATTGGAGATTATTTTACAAATTGTAAACATTTTTTCCTTCTTAATAATAAACTGTATGCGCATGTTATGATATACAGAGCTTGAAGTTCGTCTGGAATAAGCTTGCGACAGTATTAAAACTCAGAATTCTTACACTACAAATATTACATGTCTAAGCAGCAAGACATTTATTTTTCCTGTTCCCAGAGAAGCAAAAATTATGGAAAAGGGAATCGTTTTCAAATCGTGTATAAATCATATCAGGGGCCGGGCTCAGTTTCAATAACTACAAAAAATGTGAAAATGACGATCTCTTGTGTTGAGAGAACGGTAATCAGAGATTTGATAAATCTCTTGTTAGTCCAAAAGGTCGTATTAGGAGAGAAAGGGTGAAAAGAGACCTCATGAACTATAAAGTTGGCGTCACAGATAAAGAGAGATCTATGATCATTGGAATCTTTGAAGAACGTGCAGGAACTGATCCCCGACTTTTTCTCAAAACCTGAGCAAATTCATTGCTAACTTCTATGAACTATTCATTCGGACGGTCATCGAAACCCGATGATATGCCGATGATTTATCACAAAGAAATCGACGAATTTCTAGTTCTGCCGTCTTTGCTGATGTCCGAAACCTTCCACATATAATCGACCTTGTGGTAGGATCGAACTCAGAATTTCGGATCACAATATATGTGTGCTAGCCACTATATACTATACAACATTTATGGCTAATAACACAATGCACACTCGGAAAATCACATCATATTATGTTTTAAAGTTTTTAAAGATAATTTTATACGATATTTCAAGCTCTATTTCTTGGGTATAAGATAACAGAAGTACAATGGCCAGAGGCGTAGCCACGGGGGGGGGTTTAGGGGGTTCATAACCCCCCCCCATGAGGAATTTTTTGCCATACAAAATGTATATTCTTCACTCCCTTATCACACACATGTATGCATATATGTGAGTTGCAGTAGTCGTAACCCCCCCCATGAAAAATTTCTGGCTACGCCCCTGACAATGCAGAATTTATTCGTCGCTTTCCACTCAAATGACGACAGCGGTGGGTTCTAGCAATGTATTTCGATGGGAGAAACTCTATATTTAACATTCAAAAAGGACATTGATTGTAATGGATTGAACTCATTAAGCAAATTTCGGACTTTGTTTTTCCAACGGTGTATTATGTTTTGAAGAGTAATTAAAAATAGTTAAACCGATGTTTCTAATATCCTTTTTCTGGGTTGAATACAATAGGAGAATCTGCGCAGTAAGGATGTGCAGTCAGCTGTTACTCAGATGGCGTCATTGAAACGTGACGTCGAAATGCTCTAGAGTCTAGGGCAGGTATAGGCAACCTATGAAAAGTTGTGGGCCAGACTTAAGGATATTAGCGAAGTCGCGGGCCGTATAATTGGGATTTATATTGGATTTTGAATGATTTATATGGGCTTTATACGGGGTTTTGATATGTTTCGCGGGCCGGAGGCTACCCATATGTGATCTAGAGCAGGGGTTCTCAAACTTTTTCCCCGCGGCACCCTTGTCAGGCTAAAAGCATTTCGCGGCACCATTGTCAGGCTAAAAACTTTCGCGGCAGATTTCCTTTAAAGCAATATGAATATGAAGGTGAGAATGAAGTAGTTTGGATGCATTTTACGTTATTTTTTGTTTGTTTATAGGGCCAACTATCAAGAAAGTACTACCTTGGGAATGGGATATAGAATCTTGACAATACCCCCATTTCAGGGAGTTCCTATAAAAGAGAGGCTACAGGACAGTCTTGAACTTGACTGAAATATTTTTGTTTGAGCCTCCTTAGTGATCGGCTTGGCTCACTTTCTTGGGGATACTGGTTCAGAGGAAATTATTTGATTATACTCCACCAAAAGACTTTTCTTGATTATCTCCACTGCACCCCTGGCATACGCTCGAGGCACCCTAGGGTGCCGCGGCACCCAATTTGGGAACCTCTGGTCTAGAGCATTTCGACGTGGTGTGTAAGTGCCGCCCGTAATGTGTGTATGAATAGTAGTACCTGCGATCTGGGATGGACTACGACATTGTGATTGCTCTTGGTGTTCAAGTTCTGCTGGGAGTGGTGGTGTTGCAGGATGTGCTGCTGAAGCGCCAGGTGCTCCCCGTCCATGTCCCCGCCTTCCCCAAGGAGAATGTTGACCATGGCGTATTCCATGAGGGAGGCGAACACGAAGACGGTGCAGGACGACATGAAGATGTCTATGGCCTTGATGTACGAGACGGGGGGCAGGGACTTCTGCGACTGCGCGTGCTGCGTCGACAGGGTGAGCAGGGAGGTGACGCAGAGAGTGACGCGGGCGGGCACAGCCTCGGGCTTGATCCAGAAGGAGATCCAGGACATGATGACGATGAGGCACGTCGGAATGTAGGTGTGGAACATGTAGTACCCCAGGCGGCGCTTCAGCTTGAACACGACCTTGATGCAGGTGAAATTGCCTGAAGGACAGAAAATGAAATAGTTAGAGTTGTTGTGCGTGATTATGGCAACGCTACACTAGGGCGATCTGCCAAGGGGGGGGTGCCTTGGTAGGAGGACTTTCTAAGGGGTTCTAACGCGTATTCACGTTACATCTGGAGAAAACCTACCAAAACTCCAGACCGTTAGATCGACAGCCGCGCGATGGAACTCGAACCCGGGACCCTCACACTTCGGCCATCTACCATTTTCAGTGGCATAAACACTGTGCCATGGTGAGGCTGACATAGTTAGAGTAATCTAGTCTGAAATGTCGGAGGTTGCGTGAGAGGTAAATGAATGGCTTTACCTCAGGAACCACTCAAGTCGTGATTTTTTCGAACCTAGTCTAATACAGTATCTTAAAATATGTACAGGGTGTAAAAAAGTCCCTGACACATTTCAAAATTAAATATAAAAGCAACTAATTGGGTCACGAGATTGCGATTTGTACCAAAATGTTTCCTATGATGAAAAGTTTTGTTTATGCAAATAAAATATAGTTCCAAATTTCACCCATAGATGGCGCTGTAGAAACAGTTAAAACAAAACTCACCATTAAATATTCAGCATATTTATTTTGTGAAGCAGATAGAAGCATAACCAGCTACCATACTTCAATATGTGCACCTGATGTAGCTCTAACCACATCCAAATGGTACTCAATTTCACTCCACTCATTTGGTAGCATTGCTTGTGGTTTTGATAGAATTACCTGTGTGATTCGCCTCTTCGTTTCTTCGATATCAGCCACAGGAGAATAGTAAACTTTGTCCTTCACATACCCCACACAGGAAGAAATCAAAGGGCTTAAGTCTCAAATGAAATACACATTTCAACTTAATGCAAGGTCAAGCAGCGCCATCTATAGGTGAAATTTGGAACTATTTTTTTATTTGCTTAAACAAAACTTTTCATCATAGGAAGCATTCTGGTACAAACCGCAATCTCGTAACCCAAACAGTTGATTTTATATTTAATTTAGAAATGTGTCAGGGACTTTTTGTACACCCTGTATTTTCACATCAAGTAACTAAGTACATTTTCTCAGTAAGTAAGTTTATAAAAACACATGTAAACCACTTTTAACAAATTGGCAAAATTATAAAATTTCTGAAATTAAATTTTTTAAATACTTTTTTGTAACTTTTTCAAATTTTAGGTCTTTATGGGTGAATTATCCTTTCACTCAGAGGGGGCAAACTTTACATGCTCTTTAGCGAAACCAAAATGAATGGGAAAAACCCCGGGAAGCAATTTATTTTTCAAAACAATTTTTTAGGACACCCTACATCAGAGAAGAAAGCAAGGTATGTTGATTATGTAACCTTTAAAAAAATTACACACAAGTTTCGAAACAGCAGTTACAGTAGCTGCTAGCATACGATCTCATACACAGACTTCATTTACGGGGAAGGGATACCTGAGATAAAGGGGGAGGGCGACCGCGATAGCGGTTTACGCCCACCAGACCCCCCCCAGGCTTATTTATTTACTACAAATAAAACTTTTACAATCGCTAAAAGCGTTACAAACCACCAACGGCGCACAGGCCAGGCTGAAAATATACATATATAATTACAACACACACACACACGCAAAAAAAAAAAAAACCACAAATCAAACACATAGCAGACAAAATACTACGTATTATCAACCCTATTTATATGCCACCTGCCCCAAGGAAGAAAACCACAACATCTGAGGGGAGGATACGTTAGATATAGCATATATATATATATATATATATATATATAAAACATACGTTCAATCACAATATGATCAACAACATTTACAATATAAGTCAAGTCCAATTAAAATATAATTTACCATTGAAGCACGTACTTTACAATTAAAAGCCAATTACAAGTGAATTTAAAATCAGTTTACTAGTAAAACACAGAAGACTAATAAAATATATACTAAAACCTGGAATATGTTCCCAAAATTAAAATTACAATCATAAGTACATAAAAACAGCATTAAAAACCTATATACAATGTAAGAACAATTATTCATCCACACTCCCAGATATATACTTCTTATATTTAATCCTGAGAGTTTGATAGTTCTGTGCCAATTTACAAATATTTTCTTGTTTTTTTATAATTAATATAAAATGTTTTAATTCTCCAATTTTGACATTTAAGCTAAATGAATTAGGCGTAAATGGGCAGTTTTCATATACATAATGAAGAGGACGGCCAACTTTACCACATTCACAAAGATCATTATCAAATTTACCAATGCGATACAAAAACGTGGGAAAGAAACCTTTTCCCGTTATATACGGAATCACTGCTTTATTTAAAATCGATTTATCTATACATATATTTTTATAAAAACGAAAGGTCTCCCTGCCAGTCTCCCCCCGTTCCCAGGCAATCTGCCACATACTGGCAATCTCGAGTTTAATATATTTTTTCACAGCAGAAATCGGAATGGGTAGATCTCTTCTTAAAATGTCAAAGTTTTCTAATAGAGGCCTTTTAGCCAGACTGTCAGCACGCTCGGTAACGAGCGTGCCAACATGTGCCTTAATCCAAGAAATTCGAAATAAAATACTATCATGGTGATCAACGATGTCAAAAATCTGGTCCATAAAAGGATCCTCTGAATAACCAGCATACAAGGCCTCTACGGTCGAGCGACTATCGGTCAAAATCTCCACACAATCATAAGCCCGCTCCACTGTCCAACGGAGAGCGGCCAGAACAGCAAGCTGTTCCGCTTGGTAGATGGTGACATCCACAGGAAGTCTCTCACAGAAATCGTAAATAAAATCTCCATTCCACTGAACTGTAAAAGCATAGGCCGTCCCCAGGTCCATCCTAGAGCCGTCAGTAAAGATTTTTAAGCCACACCGATCGCATTCCGGATTACCCCTCCTTATTAAGCTGCAGATTTTTCAATTCACGATCCAATTTTAACTTGTGTTCTGGTAAAAATTGTTGCATTTCGTGATATTTAAAAGTTTTACTATTAATTTCTATTTCTCTTCTATGGGTAATTAGATAACTCCTCTTAATGTGATTCTCTAGATAGATATTTATTGGTGGAATTCCATATAGAACACATAGTTCGTCTGTTGAAGTGCGCGCAAAAGCACCAGATATTGCCAAGAGAAAATCTCTCTGAAGACGGGTTAATTTTAAACGAAGGGTAGGGGTGAGCTCAGGGTACCAGATGTCAGAAAGATATTCGATTTGTTTCCCGAGTCACAGTATTATACCATGTTTTTAAAATATTGACACTAGGACCCCAGCCCACTTTACGGGGAAGGGGATTATGGACGTAATCTTAATGTTGAATGGCGAAGTCCTTAACCCTTTGAGGCGCAACCCTTTCCCAATGCTGAAAAAAGGGCAGCCGTTGCCATCGCTCGACTTAACGACCGCTGGCTGTGCCAGCTGTCGTCAAAAAAAGGTCTCTAGATCTGTGGCACGCGATGAACATTTCGATCGTCCGCCATCTTGATGGTAGTTAAGTCGAGCGATAGCAACGGCTGCCCTTTTTTCAGCATTGGGCAATCTATCCAGCTGTTCTCACATTCTTCCATTTTTCAACAGATGCCAGAGCAGTTAAAAATAATCGTGACAATTTTTTTACGGGAAATGACGTGCTATAAAAGTAAAGTATTCTCGTGGAGCTATGTCACCCTCAACTATTTTTATGGAAATCAAATCTATTCTTCGCGACTGGCAACAGTCAAAACGTCAGAGTTTGGTTTTCCCAGAGCGGGAACACTGCGCGTTAAAGGGTTAAGATGAAAATTAAAAATTGATGGACCTTATGTTAAAAAAATCTTCGACAAGTGGTGTTAGACCGTCCACACCCCTCTTGCGTAAGCTACTGCTAAAAGATGACGCTGCACGTCAAAATCGATTGACAATCATTATACATAAGTATAAACTCTTTCTCTGTAGCAGTCACAACACAATATATCCAAAACGTCCACCCTTCGACATACAGAGGCAGCGCAAAGGAATAATGAAATTTACCAACACAGTTCGTAATGTCTTGTCTGCAACGGATTCACAAGCCACACAAATCGATGGCTCCGGTAGACAGTGCCTTTCATTGTGCCCCACAGAGAGTGGCCACAAGGAATCAGATCGGGAGAATACAGAGGCCAATCCATTATGGAAGCCTGCGAATACAGCGCCATCTGTTAGCGGTTTTCATAACCACTATTTCAAATCTTCCATTTGAAATTTTTCCAGCTTACATAATAATCATACCATTTGTTGCTCCTTTGTTCTTGAGATTTTTAACTCTTAAATCAGGGAGTAATTTGATGCACACCTTGTACATGGTACACGGTGTACATTCACTGTTATAAACTCCAGAAAGTTCTTAAAAATCCACCTTTTTAACATTTTCTAACAATGTTGAAAAGTCTTTACGATTTCGGTTCATAAGTCTGTCCGTCCATACTCTAACTACCGTAAATATGCATCTATTATTGTGAAATTTATATTTGTTACCTCTTTTCAATGTACCATGCGCCCAGTTGAAAATGGTATATGTAGCATTTACAGCTCTTTCACAGAAGAACCATAAAGAACCTTAGTATATTAGGATCTATGGGCAGTCATTGTTTAAAGCGTGTTTTAGAGATATTCGTCTATTTCAGACAAAACAATATTGATGTAGGCTAGGCGCACCAGAAACTGATGCAGCATCAGTAAATGAAACTATGCTTGAAAATGTTAATTTTTAAATTCTGAATTTTTGATATCCACAGCGCCCTGGAGGTAAAAAGAAATGCATAAAATTGAAGATAAATGTCTAAATTGGTACTTAATGCCATTCAAAGTTATGAAATGAAAGTTCATTATAATAAGTTATGTGGTAAAGTGTCAGTCACTACTGCACTTAGCCTATGCTATTAATTATGGATTACAGAATAATGTAATCCATAGAAAACAGTGTATGTAGCATTTTCACTTCTACAGGAGCACTCAAAAGAATTGGAATACATTAAGGTTTATGGAAGTTTACGGACATTCTTCCATTTCAAGCACAATACAGTAAGTGTATAAACGTTTATAACTTAAACGATGAAAATAACATTGTGATTATTTTACAGGGTCTCGCAAAATTACATTAATGATGACATACGGTGTGATGGAGATCACATATCTAATTTAATAATCATTTACTTTGTCTTTCTTTAAATTTAATCGATCCAAAATCAAGAATTCTAAATATTTTCTGTTCTCCTTTTTCTGCCTTTTTTACTTTTAAATCTAAATATTCGCTTTTCCCGTATGCATTATTCTTAATTGTTTATTTCTCTAAATCAGACCTGGTGGCGTCGTTTTGAGCTAAAAATAGATTATATTACGTCCGTTTGCAACCGCAACGAACTTTTTGATTCCCCTCTTGGCATCCTACTGGCGTAAGTTATATTTTTGTTGCCCTGCCTCATCTTTAAAATTATTTGCTCGCGATTACGTCATTTTAATTTTATTGGATTAACTTTTAGGGTTGCTCTGGAATTGGCGTTATTGATCTCAGCCAAGTTACTGTTCTTGCCAATGTGTAATTCTCTGCTGGCGTATTTTTTAATTCATTCCATCTTAATTTCACTGTCCATACAGGACATTGTACGTTTTATTAGACATTGAAGTTTTATTAATTCGCTGAGCCACCACCACCACCACCCGCTGTAATAAGTTTATGTTTCAATAATATCTTTTAAATAAATAGTTTTAAGCATTCAATGCCTTTTTCTTTACTGCAACTAAGTGCATTCGAACCTGCGTTATTACACAACGAATTTTAATCTCAAATTTAACTCTGCACTCAAACAAGACTGCTGTGTGGGAAAGTGTTTCACAATCGATTCGTTTGTTAACTCTCTTTTTTTTGTACGTTGGATATTTCTTTGTTGTTATCTGAAAGATGTTGACACTTGAGTGGCTTTTGAGTCGGATTCCAATATATTCTGGACAGTTCCAAATCCAAAGAATTTTGTAAACAGCCGTTGACTTGAAAAGGAATGTAAGATTCTACCTGTTGAGTAAACCATGGTGCAGTCGTCAAGCGTTGTCTCCACTAAGTTGTGCTGAGGAAGTTCTATGGAATCATCTACCACCAGAGGCACGACAGGTTCCCAGTTGAATATTAAGTCGTCTGTCGTGTAGGATACTGAAATAAAAAAAATGTTAATCCTATTAGAAAGTTTTAAGGCTACTAAGATTGTTCTTAAATTTTAACCCTTTGAGGTGCAACCCTTTCCCAATGCTGAAAAAAGGGCAGCCGTTGCCATCGCTCGACTTAACGACCAGCAAGATGGCGGACGATAGAAACATTCATCGCGTGCCACAGATCTAGAGATCCTTCTTTTCATGCTGGCTGTGCCCGCGCACAGCCAGCTGTTGTCTTTATCTATCGAACGTTTCTATCGTCCACCATCTTGCTGGTAGTTAAGTCGAGCGATGGCAACGGCTGTCCTTTTTTCAGCATTGGACAATGTATCCAGCTGTTCTCGCATTCTTCCATTTTTCAGCAGATGTCAGTGCTGTTAAAAAGAATCGTGACCATTTTTTTACGGGAAATGACGTGCTAAAAAGTAAAGGATTCTCGTGGAGCTATGCCACCCGCAACTGTTTTTATAGAAATCAAATCTATTCTTCGTGACTAGCAACAGTCAAAACGTCAGAGTTGGGTGTTCCCAGAGCGGGAACACCGCGAAAACATTTATTAACAGTAATTTTTTTATTGGTAATAATTTTCTCTCTATTCTAAAAAATAAAATAAAATAACGTGCGCTGCCGCCGCAGCCGCTATGCAGAGATTGTTCAGCTATCTTCTCCTGAACCGTGGGGATTTGAGTTTCGACTAAGGTGTCCACAGATTTGGGAAAATTCCGAGGAATCCGATAAACTGATTTAAATTTCGAAGTTCGAATTATTTTAGAAGATATTAATAAAAAAACTGAAAAAAAATATATATAAGCTGAATGGTTGCCAGATTTGGACAATTTTCGCCAGCATAAAATCATTCCTGCTTTTACAGCAAAGCACTTCCAAGTATGTAGAATCGCGTGAAAGTGACAAATATGAAATACAATTACACCCATTTTACAGCAAATTAAAAAGTATGTGAAAAAATAAATGCCAAAGTGTGTTACACAAAATTGACGATTTTCAAATTTCTCTTAGATAACAGGAGTTTAGAATTACCGATTATTCGTTTTTCCAAACCAGAATAAGTAATTGCAACTGATTTAAAAAACACCATTTTGACATCAGGTACGATCTAGCAAAAGGATATCTCTCCAAGCAGGGGGAATTTAAACCGCGTATTCTTAATGTTAGTACCCAATATCTTGAAAATGAAAAATAATTAAAATGCAGATTATAGTAAAGCCGGTTAGGTTTAGCTAGGGTATTTGCTACCACTAGAAACATTTGGTGGCGTTAACTATGCCATTATACAAGTTATAGTACAGCTTGGATATTTGCTAGCGCAGCGAGATGATATATTTCGTGGTGCTAAATACGCCAATCTGCCAAGGATTATTTATATGTATATGAATATATGGATAACGGTTTTCCCGGTAACCTTAAATGAATATAATTATCGTTTATGAGTATGTGTACATCGCCAAATAATGAAAAGTCTCCATGGGTGGCAAGCATTCTAGCTGTTCTGTAGTTTTAAACAAAGGAAACATATGAAGTACTGTTTTCTTAACTAATTATTAACAATACATATACGTACGTCGCCAAATTTATGAAAAATCGCCATGCGTGGCAAATACCCAAGGTCCTCCGTAGGTTTTACATAATTAAAAATAGTGTGAAGTTTAAAATTTTGTGTGCCAAGGAATGTGCAAGAACCAAGCAATGTGTAGCTCGGTAACATTCTATCTGATTCAATCTTTGGGTTTTGTCTGTTGAAATTATGCCTTTTTTACGAATAAACCTCATTAGGGGCCGAATGCCTCATACGAAAGCGAGCCTAGCAAGTCTAGAGGCCTTGGCCCCTAGTATTTAAAATAATAAGACAGAAAAATGTTAAGGGTATCCCAAAATTTGCGCACGATATGAATTAAATAGAAAAATAATTTAGCGTTGGTAACCGAAAAAGGAAAACAGTCTGACAACCGACAGTTTCAATTTAGGGTTAGTAAAAATGCACCACCATGCGAAAAAACAACGCGTTTTCATTGTTGAACGACATTTCAAAAATAATGAAAGTTCCACTGATAATGATTTTGATGATGAATAATGAGAAAGATCATGTGATTTTACACCATTGGGTTTCTTTCTTTGGGGTTATTTGAATTCAAAGGTCTATGTCAACAAGCCCACATGCACCCGTGCATTGAAGGGGGATGTGTGGAGGACTCAACGTTGCATCAACAACATAATTCAGCCACATTTATTCGAAATGGTCCTGGAAAATTTCGACAAGAGTGCGTATGTGCTGCAAAGCTATGGAGGTGATTTGCCCGAAGTGCTATTCCATACTATTCTGTTCCATATCCTCTGTATTTTGTGTAAAAAAAAAACATTTAAAACCCTGTGTTTTCTACTTAATTCAAATATTGCGTAAATTTTGGGACATTCCATACATAAAATAACAACAACGCATGTTTAAAAATAAATGAAAACGATGTTTATGTTCCAATGCGCGACTTATATGTTCCAATTTCCTGTAATGTCTTATACTTTTAAGTATGAATTTTTGTACCTTTTAGTTTAATTTCACTCTTAAAAAATATAGATGAGAGTCTCAATTTTTGATGCGTACGTGTGAACAAAGATTTCTTTTTTAGATGCCCTTTTTCCAGCATTGGGAAAGGGTTGCTCCTCAAAGGGTTAATCTACAAAGTATGCAAATGTATTTTTCCTCTAAGCTAACTTTATTCTACAGAAAGCATATTTTACAATATGATATTTTCAAATTTTTTAATTTTCGTATTTTCATATAAAAAATCCACTGAAATTAAAAATTAGCAATGGAAGCAACATATCCCGCTTAATATTTAGTTCAAATCACATGACGTTCTCTTTGAAATTACATCTATCATGAAAAACATAGTTAAAATTAAATTTTTCGAGTAGGAGCTTTAATAAAAATAACCTCCTGTTATGGAAGAACTAGCTGCTACCCGCGACTTCATCCGCGTCGGCTTTAAAGTTAGGTCCCGAGAGAAATGAAGCATGTGTGAAGAACACATATGTTTGCGACAAAAGAAACTGCATTTAAATATTATTTGCTTTTTACTTATTTTAAATGAAGTATAATGCATGGTAGTATACTTCATTTAAAATAAGAGAGTATGCAGAGTTACTAAATTTAGATTTTTTTTTCAGGCATTTGGCGAATAGAGACAGTTACCACAGTATTTGTGAACTGTTTTTGGTGTTCTTGTAAAAGAAATATTTATGCTATATGCATGAATATTAGCCTGTGTTAATGAGGAATAGTGCAGTTTTCTATTAGCGAAAAAGTTTTTGAATCGGTTCTATAGCTACAGAGATACCCAGAGAGCGTAATGTATTAGAATTATTTTGAGTGTTTATGAAAAGGAAATATTTGTGCTACATGCATGAATTTTAGCCTATAATACTCAAGAATAGTGTAGCTTACTATCAGTGAAAAAGTTTTGAAACCGGTTCAGTACTTACAGAGATACACATAGAGCGTAATGTAATTCTTATGAGTATCCCTGTAAAAGAACTATTTGTGATATATGCATAAAAGGTAGCCTATAAAATTTAGGGTCCCACCAGTGTCTAAGAGGTTCTTCTCTCAAAACTGGAAGGCTAGAGGTGCCAGTCAAACCCCGGTCGCGCCTGTCGACCTAGCCGCTCGCAGTTTTTCGTGGTTTTCTCCAAAACCTTGGGTAAATACGGGCTAGGATCCCTTAGAAATTTCCCCACAGAGGAATTCCCCATATAGGCATAGGAACCTAGTGCAGTCAATCGGTCTTAATCCACAAACAAACAAACAATCATACTCAGGAATACTGTAACTTTCAATCAGTGAAAAAAGTTTTAGAATCGGTTTAGTAGCCATAAAATTTCTATAGAGCGCAATGAATTAGAATTACTTTGAGTTTTTTTGTAAAAGAATTATTTATGCTATATGCTTGAAAGGTTGCCTGTATGTTAATCCAAGGCACAAGCTATCTTCATTACAAATTTTTCCAAATCCGTTCCACCATTTGTGTGTGATTCAGCCAAAAACATCTAAAAACACAAACGTACACATTTATATTATTGGTAGGATTTGGAAATTTATGAACTTTAAGAAACACATTTGGACTTTTCTTTCTAATGGTTTTTAATTTGGAGTAAAATCAACATAATTTCCGTACCATTTCATGTTTTTTCAAATGCATGAGAATCTGCAAATAGAATTTCTGCTTTATTTCAAAAGCATAAATCATTTTGTGCGGGCGATAAAACGGTTTTTAATTAATAATTAGAAAAGT
The DNA here is from genome assembly GCA_038373885.1 of Cheiracanthium punctorium. Taxonomy (NCBI): domain Eukaryota; kingdom Metazoa; phylum Arthropoda; class Arachnida; order Araneae; family Cheiracanthiidae; genus Cheiracanthium; species Cheiracanthium punctorium. The sequence continues at coordinate 164,408 of JAWZYV010012020.1, forward strand.
AATTAAAATTTCAAATTTCTGAGCGTCAGGTGCACTTTACTGAAGTCATGGGCTTATATGCTCAAATTTTCAAAGCTCTGCTTTCTGTAGATTCGTCTGGAGAACATTCATTTTTATTATTATAAATAGATAGATTTGGCATAAAACTGGCATAATTTCCGTGGTATTTAATGTTTTTCATATGCACGCGCTTCTTTATTGAAGGAATAGCATTCTTGTTAGCTCAAAACATGAATCATTTGATACGGGCGAAACTCGCCAACATGGCAACGTAAAAACGGTTTTTAATTAATAATTAAAAAGGTAATTAAAAAAATAAAATTCTAAGTAGCCTATAACCTTCTCTTGAGTCCCATCTATATCTAAACCAGAATTCATCCTAATCGATTCTGCGGTTTAGGTGTGAAAGCGTCATAAACAAACAAACAAACAAACTGAATTTCGCATTTATAATATTAGTTAGGATGTATAGAAGAATGGTTACTTACGTATTATTCCGGCAGTCCGCTAAGACGAGCGATTTTTTGCAAAGATAAATGCCGGACACATGAAATTATTGATGGTTCCGAATACGATTGGCAACAGTTTGCTGGTACATTTCACGAAAAAATAATTTGGCGGGAATGACCGCCGGGATAATACGTAAGTACCGAAGAATGTTGTGGGATGGAATTTTGCTTCAGTTAACAATACACTGGCATTCATTTTAAAATCAGTATCCAAAACACTGTTTATTCACTAGGGAAAAAATCTGATGTGGACACAACCTGACTTCCTCATACATCTGTTAAATCATCAATGTTTTCGATGTACTTCATATACACGTATTTAATTCGAAAAAGATACAATATTGCACTAATGCTAAGGTTCAGGGATTTCTAATCAAATATTTCGGATATCGCCAAGCCGAGTTCAACCTGAAAGATTTATTTTTGGCACTTAATTGGACGATATTTAGTAAAAAGCCGCCAAGCTTGAGATAGTTTTCAAGGTTTTTGGCATAGCCGAAATAACGATTGACTACAGACTTTTAATGAATTGAAGATATCCACAGACCCTAATGTATTGAAAGTCGTTTGGGTTACTTTGTAAACAAATTACCCAGTCGATTGCAATCAAAAAAGAGATGCACAATTAGATGTTACAATAGTTTTAAATGCAAAACTCCAGATTCCACGTTAAAAATTTTAGAGTTATGCGTAACAAGTAATTATTTTTGGGTCCAAATTAGGAAATATTTCGAAAAAGCTCGCCGAGTTCAATGACAGTTGGAGAGATTTTGGGTATGGCCAAAACAATGACAGACTGTAGACTTAATACGTTGAAGATGTCCATAGACCTGTATGGACATTTTTTTTTTGGGTGGCCCTGTAAATAGACTAGCAAATAGATTGAAACCAAAAATGGATGCGCACAACTAGATGTTACAACAATCCTAAATTTAAAATTTCAACATTCTACGACTAATAGTTTTTGAGATATGCGAGTTATATACATACATACATACGTACAGACGTCAGGAAAAAACTAGTCAAAATGGACTGTATATACATAAATACGTACGTTGAGAGGTCTTGCAAAAAATCTTGAAAGTAAATTTAGAGGTAGTCAAAATGGATTTTTTAAATCAAAATCTGCATACGGAAATTTTTTTTGTATCACTATACTTCCTTTTACTTCGTAGAAAGAAGTAAGAACTTAAAATATCACTGCCAATAAATGAACATATGTTCATTTATTGACTGATATTTCAATGACTGACGCGCATATGCGTGCGCAGTCATTGAATAATTTACAAAATAGTTTTAATACATTCGCAAGATTTTAAAAAGTGCAAAACTATTTTAAAAAAAAAAGAAAACAAGTCTTTCATCTTGATTAGCAACGTAAGATATACATTGAAAAATGCAGTTTAATTACAACCATCCTGTGTATTATGTAAATTTCTTTTTTCTCAGAGTTTGAATGCTTTGGTGATAAAAAATGTCAGAGATTACAATACTTACAACTTTCAATACTCATGTAGCATATCTGAGTATCATGTGGATAAGCTTGAAATTTCATGGAACAAGATAGAAGAAGAGTTAACCTGTAAGAACCAGAACACAAAATACATAATCTTTCAATTTCATATGCATTACGAAAGTTTACATTTAATAGCCAAGGTCAACTTTCAATGACCCCAAAAATATCTACATTATTCCGTCACATTTCAAATGCAAGCGTACATATTCATGTTCCATTTTTATTTCTGTTATTTTTTTTTTTTTTTTTTTTTTTTACATTTGCCATATGTCTGTAAAAATTAAAAAATGACTTGACAAAAGTATGCAAAAGTGACGGATACTGTATTTTTTTTTTTTTTTAAAGAGAGAGTAGTTTAGTTTTTTTTTTTTTAAAGAAAAAGCTCATTCAACCTAAACAGAATGTAAAATAAAACAAAATGCTACCCAAACAAGTAATATTAAAATATTTGTTTAAAGTCAATTTCTACTTAGATCAACAAATAAAAGTTGGCGAAATATCGCCAAATTTGTCGACAAATATAATATCGCATTTCGCATAACTCTAAAACTTGTGCCTCTCTCAAGAATTACGCCAAAATTTGGCGATATTTCGGCAAAACTCGCCAAGGTCGACAAAAAATTGCGAGATTTTGACTATGGACAAAACAATGACTGACTAATGCAAAATTTGGCGATATTTTGCCAAAACTCACCAAGGACGAAGACAAATGGCGATATTTTGGCAAAACTCTCCAAGATCGATCACAAATGGCGAGATTTTGGGCATGGACCAAACAATGACTGACTACAGATGTAATATATTGAAGATGTCCATAGATATTAATCTATGGAAATTCTTTTTGGTCGTCCTGTAAATAAACTCCCCAGTAGATTGGAACCAAAAATAGAGATGCTCAACTAGATGTTATAACAATCTTATATATGAAATTTCAACATTCTACGACTAAATAGTTTTTGAGATTTGAGAGTAAAATACATATACACTTACGAAAGTCGCCAGGCATGGCGACTTTTGGCGTAATTCTTAAGGGAGACACGTGACCGTGGTTGGATCATTACCTAACTATATGGTAGGACAGTATTGTACTTGAAATGGATGAATGTCCCTAAAACTGCCATTGACCGAAAAGTGTTGGAAATCTTTTGAGTGTTCCTGTAGCAGCACTATAAAGACACTTTTCTCGATGGAAAAATTCATATTGTAACCCATAACAGCATATATCACTTGTGAGTCGTTTGAACTAGCCTAATACCCCTAAAATACGCTTTAATGAATTTCTGCCCATAGAACGTAATGTATTGAAAATCTTTTGGGCGGCCCTGTAGATAAACTATCCAATTGAATGGGACCGAAATGGCGGGTGCACAACTAGATGTGACAACAATCCTGAATATAAAGTTTTAACATTCTACGTCTAATAGTTTTTGAGATATGCGAGTTTAATGAATTTAGGCCCATAGAGTGTAATGTATTTCGAATCTTTTGGGCGGTCCTGTAGATAAATTATCAAGTCGTTTAGAACCAAAACTGTATTAACATCCAGTCTCATGCACTATAAGTCTAAAAAAGTTACTTGAACTCGAGTGGATGAGTAAAAAAGTATTTTATTAACGATTGGAAATCTGTACAAGATAAATATAGGGAGAGTGTGAGCTAATAATAGGAATTGACAAAGTACTATTTTCTTTTTCTTTTTTTAACTATATTCTCTAAAAGAATCTCTAACCTTCAAGCCAGTTTTGTGCATCTATATCAGGTCAAATTTAGATCCTATTTCTAACTTTTAATACGTCGAAAAACCTCCCGGCATTCCGAAATAATAGCATGATCATTATCCAGACCCGCATTTTCATGAAAACATGCTGTAGGTTTTTTTGGAGCTGAATTTAACAGTCAATATGTCATTACAGCCCCATTGAATGTCAACTTTTTTTTTTTTTTTTTGTAAGCATTGTGTTTCTTTATAAGACAAGCATAACGACAAACTACTTCTGCTTTACCTCTGAATTTTTATCTGTATGCTGCATGCAATATTTTTCCTTGAAATATTCAATAGTTGGAAAAGACAAACGAAGGAACCAGCTGCTTTTTGATTGTTATCTGCGAAATTCTACCTATTCGAACAACTTTTGTCATCAGCGGGGATTCCGGGAAGCGTCTCAATCCTTTTGAATCGCAACCATTTTTCCATCGATATAGAGGAACAACTGCATATACTGCATACACAACTGCATATATATATAAAAGTGAAGCCGTTGCCATTGCTCGATTTAACCCTTTGAGGCGCAACCCTTTCCCAATGCCGAAAAAAGGGCAGCCGTTGCCATCGCTCGACTTAACTACCAGCAAGATGGCGGACGATCGAAACGTTCATCGCGTGCCGCAGATCTAGAGACCCCTTTTTTGACGACAGCTGGCTGTGACGACAGTTGTCGTCAAAAAAGGGGTCTCTAGATCTGTGGCACGCGATGAACGTTTCGATCCTCCGCCATCTTGCTGGTAGTTAAGTCGAGCGATGGCAACGGCTGCCCTTCTTTCAACATTGGGCAATCTATCTAGCTGTTCTCGCATTCTTCCATTTTTCCGCAGATGTCAGTGCTGTTAAAAATAATCGTGATCATTTTTTGACGGGAAATGACGTGCTAAAAAGTAAAGGATTCTCGTGAAGCTATGTCACCCGCAACTATTTTTATAGAAATCAAATCTATTCTTCGTGACTGGCAACAGTCAAAACGTCAGAGTTCGGTGTTCCCAGAACGGGAACACTGCGCGTTAAAGGGTTAAATACCAGTAACATGGCGGTCGATCGATTTGCCAATCGCGTGCCACAGAGCTAAAGAACATTTTTGACGCAGCTGGAAGTGTGGAGTTAAATGGAGGGATGGCAATGGGTATACTTTTTAAGCATTGAGCCATTTAACTGTACTTTTTTTTTTGCCACTAGCAGTGGAAGTGCTGGATAGGCTTTAGATGTCCATCGCACATTAAACAGTTAACCTACATTTTTTGAATCTATGTTGAGTAACTTAAAAGAAAAGAAAAAACTTCAGTGACAGTTCTGTTTTAACGTTGACAGACGAAGTATCCGATGTCCTTTATTCCGTGTCCACCGTTGCTTCCCGGCGAGGATCTTTGGATGCCCCGCTCCGAACGATCGGAATGTTAGCGATCGGAACAGAAAAGACATGTCTTTTGACGCAGGGCCCGATTATGACCACTAGGGGCCCTGGGCCTTTATGAACTTGGGGGCCCTAATCTATGAAATTTGTTTTCTTTTTCATAAAATTTTGACATTTCAGAGACTATTTCATTTAAGACTATTTCAGAGCAACATTTGAAATTGAAGGCCCTTTCGAGCAGGGGGCCCTGGGTAAAGTCCCGATTTGCCCATGCGATAATAAGGCTCTGTTTTGACGTTGTGTTCTTGTGTCGAAGGAAAGTGGACAGGTTAACTACAAGGACCTTTTTATAAGATTACGCTGGAAAGTGTTTTAAAGTCAATACTTTCAGGCTGATTCATCTTCCTTGCTCCAGTTTTATTAATCTTAACTCTTTATAAAGATGGGGAGACAATAACAACATTAATCCTGTAATCCTAAAAAAAAATGAGCCGAGAGTGAAGCCTATTGATAGAGCATATCGTAACTGTGCACTATATACATGTATACAGGGTGTCCTAACAAGACCGCGCAAATATTGTCTAACCAGATTTCTTTCTTGTAGGCACATAAAAATGTTCAAAGAACTGTACTTCTAAGACCCGCAGATTTTTAGAAAAATGCGGGAAAACAGTATTAATGTCTTCCCTGGTACACGACAAAACCTTCATTGGTAGCACGAACATTCGTTTTCAGACATGTCTACATAAAATGATGATCAAAATGTCCATAGTGCATATCGATGCATGCACGGACCATTTGTCGGGACATTTTGTAGTTTTCTCGTGCTCACGTTACATCAACAAGGTGTCCACAAAAAGTACATGCAGGAGGAAAATTGGGAGGGGGTTCTAAGTTACTTTTTGTAATAACTACGTCTATGTACGCTGATTCCTTCAGACTTTCTAAAAGGAAGGTATTTAAATACCTCAGATCTGGAGTTCGTAGCCCATGCCTAGTCGAGCGGCCAGTGTTCATGTTTCCATAGTTTTTTTACTTGTACCAGATGTGACGTCATTACTTTTATTTCGCATCTTCTTCGAAAGCTATGATTCGTTGAGCAATCATTATGTATTCGAATCGAAAAATCTGGTTGCGCAGAGTTAATGAGGCCTCCGTGTTACACCCTGTACATACAATTTATCATTTTGTAATTAATCGGACCATTTTAACAGAACTTGGGTCCCCGGGGGGAATATTGCCGTAAACCCTTGGGTCGGCCCCCCCGGTGGGTGTCTTACAGTCTTACAGAACTTGGGTCCGCCTCACCATGGCAGAGAAGTTATGCCACTGAAAATGGTAGAAGGCCGAAGTGTGAAGGTCCCGGTTCGGGTCCCATCACGCGGCTTTTGATCTAACGGTCTGGAGTTTTGGTAGGTTTTCTCCAGATGTAACGCGAATACGAGTTATAACCCCTTAGAAAGTACTCCTACCAAGGCAACCCCCCCCTCTTGGCAGATCGCCGTAGTGTAGGGTTGCCATAATCACACACAACAGTACTTGGGTCCGAGTTCGACTCTCGGCTTCAGCTGGGGTGTCAACTTGTCCCTTCCTTCATACGGGGGTAACGCTGGCCCCCCTTACTGGCTACCCCCCACGGTAAAAGGGGTAATACTTCGACTCCTAGTGGCGAATGAGTGATGGTCAAATACCCACCCACAGAAAATAAAAGTAAAGAGCAAATAAAGTGCACTTACTTGACCATGTAGAGAATCGTTTTATCGCTGTACAACCAAATGTAGTGGTTAGGGATGGTCATCTCTTGAAAAGTGACCCTCTTGGCGTTCTTGAAGAAGGAATCTGGACGCCACATCCTTTTCAACCAGCCGACAGGCAGGAGTCGGTATTTCATGGTCATGTTCTCCGGAAGCCGAAGACGGTGGTCTTTCCAGCTCTGAGACATGAAGATGTCCGCCACGTAAGTCTGGAACCGATACATCAGGAGGATTAGAAACTTATAATTAAAAGCTCATTTATATATGCAGGGGGCGAGAACTGTTGGACACTTTACAGTATTAACCCTGTGAGGCGCAACCCTTTCCCAATGCTGAAAAAAGGGCAGCCGTTGCCATAGCAAGGATCAGCTGGCGCACAGCCAGCTGTCGTCAAAAAAAGTGTCTCTAGATCTGTGGCACGCGATGAACGTTTCGATCGTCCGCCATCTTGCTGGTAGTTAAGTCGAGCGATGGCTACGGCTGCCCTTTCTTCAGCATTGGGCAGTCTATCCGGCTGTTCTCACATTCTTCCATTTTTCAGCAGATGCTGTTAAAAAGAATCGTGACCATTTTTTTTTTGCGGGGCTATGACGTGCTAAAAAGTAAAGGATTCTCGTGGAGCCATGCCACCCGAAACTGTTTTTATAGAAGTCAAATCTATTCTTCGTGACTGGCAACAGTCAAAACGTCAGAGTTCGGTGCTCCCAGAGCGGGAACACTGCGCGTTAAAGGGTTAAAAGCTCATTTATTTATGCAGGGGGGGGCGAGAATTGTTGGACACGTTACAGTATTAAAATAATAAATAAATAGTAAAAAAAAAAGTACATATGAACCGGGTATTTGAATGATGGCCGACTTACAAAAGTGCTAGATTTTCGTTTCCTATAATTTAGAACCAAAAATCCTGATAGATGGCGCTAGGTGTCAAGGACTTTGTCAGGAGATTAAGGGGAGCTTAGTGGACAGGGTGACTGCGGCAAAGGTATGGCAATGTTATTTTTCAACAGGACGGCTCACCTCCACATGGACCAACAACGCCTATGCTCTAGTGCCTCCATCAATATTTCGCAAGCAGACGGGTGGGTCACGGTGGTCCAATTCAGTGGCCTCCCCGATCGCTAGATTCAACCCCCTTGGCTTTTTTCATGTGGGGTTACGCCAACGATATTGTTTATGGGACTCCGTGTCCTAATGTACAGGAATTCAAGCAGCGAACCACAGCTGCTTTTCATTCCATAACTTCTCAGATGTTTCAAATTCTTGAAATGAAATCTAATATTGTTTAGATGTACGGGCCACCAAAAGGAACTCATACTGAAAGCTATTAATTTTTTTATGTATGCAATTAGTTATCAGTTAGATTTTAATGCTAATGTGTTTAGAATCTTTAAAAATAAATTTTTTGAAGTATCCAACGATTATGAGGTACCCTGTATTTTTGAATGATTTCCAAAAGGAGGAGGTTATGAATTCGACGTTTTTTTTGTATGTATGTACAGCGATAAGTTTTTACTATGTGGACCGATTTCGATAATTCTTTCTTTATTAGAAAGGGGGTCACTTTATGTGTTATCCCGCATTCATTTCCTCAAGTTCTGATGGTATTGTTTATTCAGAAATGGGGAAAAAAACATGTTTTTAAACCAATACCAAAAGGGTTGCCAGTAAAGAGGTGTAGTTATTAGTGAAAAGTCGATAAGGTTGGTCACATTTGCCAATTTATCATTAAGTTTGGCGCCAAAAAATAAGCTTCTACAACCGAATCCAACTTGGTTATATCTTTTAGATTTGGCGAGAAATTGCTCAAACCTACTACTTTAGAAAATGAGAATAATTTTTCGTTATGGTGAAATAATTCGAAATCGGTTTTTTTTTTTGTTTGAAAATCATACTTGTACTTCATACTAGAACTATCTGGAATAATTTTAATGACCATTTACACAATTTTACGATTTTATTGGTTAAGCCGGAATTCAAAAACACACGTAGGCAGTAACGTGTCAGTAGTGATCAATTAAAATTTTGAGAAGTCGAAATTAATAAAATAATGCAATTTCACTACATGTACGTTCATTCATCGAATGTCTTTTTTTAAACACTTACTATCAGCTAGTTTAATTTTGTTTATTAATTTGAGCGTTTAGCTGAAACATTACATGTTATTTTCATTTCAATATTTTAAAAATATATTTTCAGTTATTCTTTATACGAAAGTGCGAGAAAGAAAAAAAAGTTACCCTGAAAAAACTTAATATGGCTAATCATGAAATATTTTGAATTTGAAATTGTGGGGCTGAAAATTCCTGGTAAACATTATGTAAACCATTGCTTACTTTTGACGCATAGTTATCAAATATCTGTATGCTTAATCTAGTTTTATGAGACTAACAGAATTATATATGGGTGTAGTTACGAATATGCTTTAATGTTACTATAATTTCCAATACATGCTTCCAAACATTCAGTTTGTTAATTATGTATATGCTCAAGGAATAAATATAGCTTTAACTTACCATAGATTCTTCATTTATTGTATCCAAACTGAGTACTGTTACGTGAAAGTGAACAACAGTGGCTTCACCTAAACTTCGGAAAAGAAAATTGTATTAAGCACAGAGCTCAGAAACAAATAATTATCAACTGAGTAATTTTAGTTGGTTAATTATTCGTTTTGGGGAACAATTATAACAATTATAAATACTAGTTGTCTGCCAATGGTCGAAATTCGACTATAAAGCATTAATTTTTTTAATTTGAGTGTGAATAAGGTTCTTCTGTCAAATAATATGTCTCACCATTCTATATACACTGGAACCTACTAAAGGGACCATCTTGACTAAGAGACTATCTGTTTTTAATGACCACTTTTGTACAATTTCACTTTACAACCACCACACTTTTCTGTGAAGACGGTGTTTTTGTAAAAACTCTATTATATTTTGCTAAATGCAAAGGCAGCTCCAGCGAGTGGGCCATAGGGTCATCTCCCTCTACCTACCTTGGATTTCACGCATTCAGTTTGCATTTTAAACAATTTAAGCTAATCTAAAAAGTCTAGTGGGCCCCCTCCGAAAATTGAGCCTGGGTCTGCCCTCGGCTAAAGGCCTATTATGTTTGGAGTTATAAAATCTTAAAAAGTCGAACGATTCAGTTCTACTTCCTGAGGCGTACCACTGATGCAGGTATATTTGGAAATTGAGTTTTTTGAAAAGATATGGTAAAATAGTACCAGAATATTTTATAAGTGGAATTAAAATTATTTTATTGCCTGCGGTTCCAGTTCAAACTTCACAATCAATAGCATTACGATGTATAAACTTGATGCGCATTCCTGTTCCATGGACTAATGCTTCCTTTGTATTTAAGTTTCTTATTAGTATAACGATGCAATTTACTAACTTATGTGGTGACAAACTATGGTATTTTTCTGTTAGCCAGGTGCAAATCCCGCCAACTGTTTTTTCTGGGAAACGTCTAAAGTCTACTTTTGAAACATTGTCTTTCCCCCCCCCAAAAGGCAGAAATTTTAATCCGTATACAAATTAGTATTTAGATACAGATTTCAATATATACAAAAATATCAGTATGAAATTTGTGTGCTTATTGGTTACATAATGGGAATTTCTGAAAACGTATAGAATTGAATAAAAATACGAAATTAAATTAAACTTCCAAAATATGGGAAGGGATAAACAACAATCGCTTTAGGTTTGTAAGAATTTTTCGCAGATCACAATTATTTGGCAATTTTTCACTTGCTCCCGGCTAACCGAAAAAAACAAAAAAAAAAAAACAAACCACTCACAGTCAAAGAATTTAAAAACTCTACTGGATAGTTACTGATTTCATTGTAATCATGGCAAATTATTTAATCTTAGCTACGGTGAAATGTTCTCTATTCATCAGATATTCGATTAAGCCAACATTAATAAAAGTTCAATCATCATTTTTAGGTTCTATTATAACTGACTTCAATATGCTATCTGAGAGTATGTTTTCGGAAATACTGAATACACTTCATTAATAATATTATTTTCATTCCCTCTTAATTGCTGAGGTATTTCTACAATAATAATATTTTTGGAGAAAATTTGCTTTGGTATACTGCCTGGCGGGAGATTCGAATTGGTGCGTTTGAGTAGCGTCTCTTGGATAGCGACCTGTCCTACTCGGTTTGTTTTTCCCTTGGAGGAACGAATAGTTAAATATTATTCTCTCCTCCAAGGTTTTTCCACAGCTTTAAACATAGAATTTACAACACTTCGCGCACTTATCGCCGTCTAAAAAAAGTCGCCAAGCACATTGCTAAAACATATTTTAGTCATTGGCGTATCACCAAACTGTGTAATAATTTCACTTTTTGCAAATTTTGTTGTAATACTATAACCCTATAGTACTGCTGATGTGTTGTTATTTAAAAATTGATACAACAATGGAACCATCGCCCGACTTGTCGCGAAATACGCGTGCCAAATTACTTCTCTAATTTTTTACGGTGCATTAGCATACTACACAAAAATTTTAACATTCGCACTAAGAACTCCATACGATCTTTAACGGCGCCGAATTTCACGGTCATCCGTTCGAGCAGTACGCTGCAAAGGGGACACAAAGGTTTTGCTTAGCGTATTTATATATAAATAGATAATTGTACTGGAAAATGCTTTATATTCGATGCGTTTGGAATGATTTATCTTTCTTGTTATTCTAGACATATGTATATATAATAATTAAGGAAAAACGTAGTGTTTGACAAGAGTAAGAGAATAAAGAGGATTAGGTCAATTCAAAGTGCAACTTCTTCAAATCATCCAATCATTTCGAAAGCCAAGTGTTTACATATTCTGAAGAGTTAATAATTAAGCACATTCACCATCCTTAATAAATGAGAAAGTTGCAGTGAGGGTATTTCCACTCGAGCACCAAGAGTGCTTTAGTAGTTGGAAACATATTTAATTTGATTCTAGAAAATGAAGTTTTTCCGATGTACTTATTGAATAAATGGTTTTAAGAGCTCCGAAAGTCAACTTTTTTAAAGAAGGTGTATTCAATGCTATTCCAAAATAATTTAAAATTATTGAACTAGTTATGTGACGCAATGCTGCGACTAAATGTATTGACGTACTCACTCTCCAAGTACGTTAACCCTTTGAGGCGCAAGCCTTTCCCAATGCTGAAAAAAAGACAGCCGTTGCCATCGCTCGACTTAACTACCAGCAAGATGGCGGACAATCGAAACGTTCATCGCGTGCCACAGATCTAGAGACCCCTTTTTTGACGCAGCCGGCTGTGCGCGCACAGCCAGTTGTCGTCAAAAAAGGGTGATAATTGAAATTTTGGTAAAAAGTTGCGTTTATGCCACACCTCCTGTAAACAATTCCAATAAATATTTTTAATGGTATTTATACAGTACATAACTGACTGGCTGTGTCGCACAGCAACTGGCAACGGCTGCCCTTTTTTCAGCATTGGGCAATCTATCCAGATGTTCTCGCATTCTTCCATTTTTCAGCAGATGTCAGTGCTGTTAAAAATAATCGTGACCATTTTTTTGACGGGAAATGACGTGCTCAAATGTAAAGGATTCTCGTAGACGCTATGCCACCCGCAACTATTTTTATAGAAATCAAATCTATTTTTCGTGACTGGCAACAGTCAAAACGTCAGATTTTGGTGTTGCCAGAGCGGGAACACTGAGCATTAAAGGGTTAAAAGACTAAGTAAAAATTTAGAAAATACCATGCAATATCTGAATGAAGATCGTACCATTTTCTTTTGGAGGTTGTAAGTTGTCGTACTCCTGCGGGTTAACTGGAAGAATGCTGTCAAACTGCAGGCTTTCAGACCTGGAAAATATTTTACAATTTAATGCATTTTAAATATATAAATAGACAACTATAATCAAAAATACACAAAGTGTATCAGAATCATGATCAAAGTTTACGTATGTGGCCTACTATTGCCTATGCATGAAGACTGTTTGTGCACAGCGTTGTTTCTTTGAGCTTTAAATATCTTAAGTGGCATTCGAAGACTAATCCTGGGGACTCATGTTAAAGTAGATGACTAATCCTAAAAGATCCTTATTTTGTAAAAATTTTCGAAATACTCGATATCCTCAAAGATCCTTATTTTGTGAAAATTTTTATTTGCTTATTTTAACGGTCACAAAATTGGGATTCCAAAACAGTTTTACCCTTGTTTCTACGATAACTATAAACTAAGTTATAAAAGAAATAATGAATCAGAAGTAGTATTTTGCAGATTTGTGTAAAATCTTTAACCACGTATTCTGAAAGAGTGTGTTTTTTCGTAAATTTTCTCTACGATAAATGTCATATTTCATAAAGTGTTATAATATAAAAATACTGACTTGAAATTTTGCAGTTGTATTTTAATCATTACTAGCTGTGTTATGAAGCAGAATATAATATAATATTTTTGTGTTCATTTATCGGTTTTATGACCATTTTCTTCTTCAAAAAAATGTTTTTTTACAAGAAAAAATATATGAAAATTCATATCAGAATATTCATATAAAAATTGAAATATTTTCATAATATTAGAACTTTAGAGAATCTTTTGGTTCATAACAAAGATGAATATATCAGTTATGTACTGTATAAATACTATTAAAAATATTTATTAGAACTGTTTGCAGGAGGTGTGGCGTAAATACCACTTTTTATCAAAATTTCACTTAAATTTGTCAAAATGTTTCAATTTTACATTGAATTTCATTAAAACTGCATGTAAATTTTTAGTTTTATACCCCATTTTACGAAAAAAAACATGGATTTTATATTAGAATGCTACTTAAAAAAGCGCTAAGTAGGCGTATACTTTAAACAAAGAAAAGAAATTCCCGCCTTACACATGTTTCAATAAAGAGTTTTTATGATTTGTTTGTCTGTACATAGTCTACTTTGCGTAAACGTGCGTACATAATCGCGAAAATTATACGTATTCCTGGAATATATTAATGGTACAGCTTCTGTAAAAGGTGCATGAAAATATGGCGCATGTAAATTTCCACAAAAATACTTATAAAATTCAAGCACTAACATATCCAGATCCAGGAGAAGACGCTGCTGATATTGGAAAAGAATTGTCTCTCGAGAAGAAAACAAATAAAAGAATTGTCACGAATAACAATGAAAAAGTAATGTGCAAAAACCAGATTTATTCAAAACCGACAGACTAGAAATAGAGTTATCAGAAGACGGAAGACTTCGAGGGAACTATCTGGAGGAAGAATATCGATCTGATCAACAGCACCATCAAACAGTGTGGATGAGGGAACGGCATATTACGTAATTTGTGCACAAAAATACGCTCTTGATCAGAGCCTGATTATGACCAACTGGGGCCCCGGGCATTGATGAATTTGGGGGGGGCCCATCCAGGAAATTTGTTTTATTTTTCATAAAATTTGGATATAAAAGGAAGACTATTTCAGAACAACATTTGAAATGGGGGGTCCTTTCGAGGCGGGGGCCCTGGGCAAAATCCCGATCTGCCCATGCAATAATAAGGCTCTGCTCTTGATTGAACGACAGCTCAACAGATGCATTATTTTTTCCCCCCGATCCTATTTTAAAAATATGCAGTAATAAAACAGCTGTATTTTCCCTTTAATATACCAATGTTGTACATAGGGAATGCAATCCCGCACTATTTTTCTTCTTGCGGGATTTCGGGATTGAGATTTATTAATCCCGCGGGATCCTGCAATCCGCGGGATTGACATTTCATTCAGCTAGGACTTCATTTCAATAGGGAAAAGTAGAGAAAAGTAAAATTTTAAACACATGAAGTTTAACTTTAATAATAATAATAACTAATATGAGATAATTAATACAAAAACTTACAGAAATATGAAAATTATAATCGTGATATTCAGAATAGTGTACTAAGTTATGTCTTATGTTAGTTGCTAAAAATGAGTAATTTACGGAAATATACAATTTATAGATACAGTCACATACTTACGTTATTTTTTTAGACGCTGGAAAAAGAACGTACAAAATCGAACAAATCCAACGAATCATTTCCTAGTCTAGATTTAATTTTAATAAAATAATTAAAAGTGTGAATTCAAAAAATTAAAAACTAAAATGAAAACTTATAATTAATTCGTGACTGTTCGCTAAGAGATAAATTAGTATGAAACATTATTGCTCATCTGGAGCTGGGAAGTTTACGAAACATTTAGACTACGGCGTTTAGATTTAGATATTTGATCCAGACTCCCATTGGAAGATAATTTTTAAAAAATTATAAAACTTTAAACTAAAATTTGTAATTATTGATTGGTTTATTATTAGATAAGAGACATAAATATGCAAAAATCCCCGGTCTATTGATTGGGAAAGCAGCGTGAAATTGTAATAAAACTAATTTATTTCTCAGTGTCAATCCCGCAAAAATTTGTGTGGGATCCCGCAGGATCCCGTTCCCGGGGGATCGGGATTGCATTCCCTAGTTGTACAACTGTCTGCACAACAAGATTGACTTTTATGCTATATTTACTCTTAATGTTAATACTGCATATTTTGTCCCTTTATAGCAATCTGATACTATAATGGTTTATTTTTAAAATAATATTTTTTGTTTCTAATATTATAAATTAATTTTCATTGCTCTTATTAATACCGGGAAAACCTTTCAAAATAACCCCAATTGTTGGTCTGGTGTTCTGTGAAAACGCTATTTCCGGTTGTTTGAATAACAACCTAGCTCAATGCTGTTAGTACTGCAGCTGACCAAGGAATGAAGCACAGCGAGTCCATCATATCGTCATATAAGGTAAACAACAGCCATAAACGAGTTCCGCAGGTCATTTTTATCACATGTTTTAGCATGTGTACCAGCATTCACGACAGGCAGTAATTCGTAGGACGGCGAAACATAATCGATGGTGATCGCCAATCATCGATGTTACAGCTGAGGAGCTCTTGACAGTGGCGTACCGGAGGGTAAACGCTTGTACACCGAGCGTTTCTTGTGCTTTAACCCTTTGAGGTGCAACCCTTTCCCAATGCTGAAAAAAGGACAGCCGTTGCCATCGCTCGACTTAACTACCAGCAAGATGGCGGAAGATCGAAACGTTCATCGCGTGCCACAGATCTAGAGACCCTTTTTTGACGCAGCTGGCACAGCCATCTGTCGTCAAAAAAGGGGTCGAAGAAAACCAGGGGAGAAAACCACGGGAGAAAACCACGGGAAACGGCAAGGTTGTTGACGGATGCGACCTGGGCTTGAACTTAGCACCTCCCGTCTCCCAGTTGAGAGCAGTTATGCGCTCGGCCACTGGACGGGCAATATCAATATAAATGAAACGGTAAACTTTATATGAAAACGGTAAACTTTATACGTACGCATGCGCTGTACTGTCCTGTGACGTATAACGTTAACGTAACCGGGAACGAAACGGATATGCAGAAACTCCCTACTGATTAAATTAATCTACCGTTTCTTTGCGGATCTTAGCTACGCCGTTTATTTCTGACTGTCTGGAACAAATATAATATGTTTACCGAAAGTCGACTCAAATGGTCGCGAATTTTGCTTACTTATCAGTACTTTGGAAATGGATCTAAGTCCGAAGAATCAAGGATCTGGGATCACTGTGAAGAGTGCAGTAACTTCTACAGACTGACCAGATTTCAAACCGTTTACGACTGGCTATCGCTGACCATTCTTGAATTAATGACTATGTCATTTTATCTCTCAACACCCTTTATTGAAAAATGTGTCCCAAAAATGCGCCATAAAAAAGCGCCATAAAAAGCGACATAATTTTCGATGTATTTAAATACTATTAGTTCACAACAGCTTTAATCTATTGTTACAATATTTCGTAAGCTGTAGAATAGGCTTCACATGTATTTTTTACATGTATTTAAATACTATTAGTTCACAACAGCTTCAATCTATTGTTACAATATTTTGTAAGCTGTAGAATATGCTTCACATGTATTTTTCTATAAATAGGTTACACTCATAAAAATTTCAACATAGGGTTACCAGGCGAAATACGCGAAAGATGAGCGATAAAATGACAGTCAATTAATATCGTTTTAATATGGCAATAATGAAACTAAAAAATTAGGCGGGGTTCAGGGACGGGGGTCTCCCCTTGACGAGGCTCGAACAGCCGAGATTTTTTTTTTTTTTTTTTTTTTTATCTACCAAACTGCGTTAGATACTTACACATTGATAGTATGTAATTTAAGGGCTCAAATATGATCGAGTGAATAAAGACACAATGAAACATACCTGCTGGTCTTGAAAATGGTCATAATTTGTATCATAATGGAAAACACTGGCACTATGGCCAGACTTATGGATGTTGACCGCATGGTAGAAACTGCAGATCTGTAATTCAAGAGAGAAAAAGTTCGAGAATTCATTGATACATAAAACGGAATAAAAAGATATTGTTAAATATTAATTAATTTCGCTATGTCAAATTTTATGTATATTGATATACCTAAAAATACTTTCAAAGTCATAGAGTTTCTCCCCTACCTTTCT
Source organism: Cheiracanthium punctorium (assembly GCA_038373885.1). Lineage (NCBI taxonomy): Eukaryota > Metazoa > Arthropoda > Arachnida > Araneae > Cheiracanthiidae > Cheiracanthium > Cheiracanthium punctorium. Next base: position 181,848 of record JAWZYV010012020.1, read on the forward strand.
TTTTCTGATGATGAATTTAAAGTACCGTACTTTCACCTACACTCTTAACCCTTTGAGGCGCAACCCTTTCCCAATGCTGAAAAAAGGGCAGCCGTTGCCATCGCTCGACTTAACTACCAGCAAGAGGGCGGACGATCTAAACGTTCATCGCGTGCCACAGATCTAGAGACCCCTTTTTTGACGACAGCTGGCTGTAGGGAACATTGGGCAATCTATCCAGCTGTTCTCGCATTACATTTAAATGTACTCGCGGTACATTTTTCAGCAGATGTCAGTGCTGTTAAAAATAATCGTGACAATTGCTTTTACGGGAAATGACGTGCTAAAAAATAAAGCCTTCTTGTGGAGCTATGTCACCCGCAACTATTTTTATAGAAATCAAATCTATTCTTCGTGACTGGCAACAGTCAAAACGCCAGAGTTGGGTGTTGCCAGAGCGGGAACACTGCGCGTTAAAGGGTTTAAATTTGATGCAACATTTCACCAAAATACGCTACTAGAAAAGATGGCTCCTTAAGATGGTGAAACTTGTTCCAAGATTTGGTGCTTCCCCAAAGTATGATTAAATAAAATGTTGGAACAAGATTTAACCATCTTATGGAGCCAACTTTCTAATACCATGTTTTGATGAAATGTTACTCCACATGTTTAAGAGTGTATGAATAATTATAGAACAATATTATTCATACACTCTTATTTTTAGTTTCGCCATAACTGGAACCAATTTTCAGATGTCACTACATATGATGCCCAGTAATCAATTTTCAAATGAAGTTTTTTTTAAATGATTATTTTACTAGATCAAAAAAAACAAGAGATGGTTTTAAGGGGAAAAGAATAAACGTAAAATGCAGTAGTCCCCCACCCCCCTCCCGAAAAAAAAACAATGCGAAATACTGAGTAAAATTTAAAAGAATTTGCTGACGGTTAATAATTTGGACAATACCTGTTTTTATAAAGGATTATCAGCCATTATTCACTGCATTATTAATTTCTGCTTTCAACTTTTAAGAATTTCAAATAAAAACACCACATAAATATAATTTAAAGTCGACAAAAGTTCTTAGCTTAACGGAAAAAAAAGAGACAAAGTGTCAAAGGTAAATATTTGTACAAATACTTAAGTATTGGCTTCCGTAACTTTAATGCTATAAACTCCCATTTTCGTCCCAGATAAATTCAACTCGCTTGAAGAAACTCTTGAAATGATAAACAAAGATTCTTAAATGCTGCAGCTGGGTTTCAGATGATGGCCAGAGAAAATTGGAGATTATTTAATATTATCTAAAAAGTAGGAGCTATATACATATAATATTTTAGAATAAAGGTATGTCGAGAAAGCATATTTGTACGAAGACCGATAAAGAAAATTATTTTATGAAATTCAAGACTGGAGTAGAAAGTCATTATTGCGTTAGAAATCGGTAAAATGATTCAGCAGTGTGCAGGTTCTTGAAACTTCACAATTTACTAGAGCCGGGAATCGTTTAGGAATATTAAATTTATGTTTCGATAGCTGATGGAAATCTTCCACTGCTGCTGTAAATGAAAAGGCCGTTACTGATTTTTTATTTATTTCGTTGTTAATAAACCAGTTTAGTGTGTTTCCAATATATGCAATATCGGTAAATACTTAAAGTAAAATAGAAAACCAGAACTATGTTCATTTTGTATACTGTGCGAAAGATGATCATTTAACGAATTAGTAAACTTCGTGGAAAAATTATCGCTGGTATATTCTCAACTCTGCCATACAGACTTAAATTCTGAGAATAATTTTTAACCCCACAAGGCTCAATTACTTTTCTGTGATTGAAATAAATTAATGTGATAGTGTTAGGGATTATTATTTGGGGAAAAATAGTTTAAGAAATAATAACCCAATATTTTACTTGAAAATCACTTCTTTATTTCCGTTTTGTATGCGGTACACTGGGCCTTAGTTACACTTTTTTGGTATTTGTTTTGAAATTTTAGTATTCAAATCATTTCTTGATAGGACGAACTCCAACACATAGTCATGTTTTCCTGGTCAAAACTCTTTGCCAACTATTTTTTGGTGATTTTCTAAAAGAAACCTTCGAAAGATGACTGTTTAAATTTCAATCAGTTTTGTCAATAATATGAACAGTAAGTACATCTACACGCAACAGCTTGAATTATATCGTTGCTGTCCGTGCATAAATACTCTTAGAAACCGACAGATGTCTATACGAGTATTTTATAGACATAGAGAAATGGTTAAAATGGTTGTTCCACATATGTTACCAGGTACCTTGTAGGGTTAACCCTTTCAGGCGCAACCCTTTACCAATGCTGAAAAAAGGGCAGCCGTTGCCATCGCTCGACTTACTACCAGCAAGATGGCAGACGATCGAAACGTTGATCGCGTGCCACAGATCTAGAGACCCTTTTTTGACGACAGCTGGCTGTGCGGCACAGCCAGCAGTCCCAAGTCAAGCAGTCCCACAGCCAGCTGTCCCAAGTACTTGGAACGGATATAAATCGCAAGAATTTTGAATTTCAAGTAATGTGCAGGCAAAAGTCTTATTAGCACTGTAGTGCTATTAATTTCAGACCTGGAAAATATTTATATAATTTTGAGTCGTGGTTTTTCGATTTTCAATTCATTCATTTATTTGAAATATGTTTTTTAAAAATAAATTCTCTAATTAGTTTTGTAAGAAAGACATAAGGTTGAATCAACCTTATGTCTATTAATGTATAGATTATGATAGATTGTCCAAAGTAATGAAGGAAGGAAGACAAAAAGGGAATACGTATGGATGGTGATGCACTTTCCAACATAATGGAACAAGAAAAACAGATAGGACCGACTCTTGGATAACTATAAGCACCTCAACAAACTGAAGCAAGAAAGTTGGATTGTGCGAACGCATGGATAATATGCACTTTCCAACATAATGAAGCAAGAAAGACAAATACGCGCACTCATGGATTATGATACATTTTTAAACATAATGAAACATGAAAGACAAATAGAGCTGACACATGGATTATGACGCACTTTCCAACGGAATGAAGCAAGAAAGACAAATTGGATCTACTTATAGATTATGATACTCTTTTAATATACACTGAGGTGACAGAAGTCATGGATACCTCTTAATAACATGTCGGACCTCCTTTTGGCCGGTAGAGTGCAGAAACTCGACGTGGCATGGACTCAGCAAATCGTTGGAAGTCCGCTACAGGAGTATTCAGCCTTGCTGTCTGTATAGAGGTTCACAGTTACGACAGGGTAAACGGTGGTGGAGTTTGAGCACGAACGAACCACTCGATTATGTCCCATACATGCTCAATGAGATTCATGTCGGGTGATCTGGGTGGCCAAACCATCCACTAGATATCTCCAGAATGTTCTTTAAACAATATCGCACTGTTCTGGCGCGATGACATGGCGCATTGTCATTCATAAAAACTCCATCGTTGTTTGCATACATGAAGTGCATGAATGGGTATAAATGGTCTCCAAGTAGCTCAACATAGTCATTTCTCGTCAATGATCCATTCAGTTTGGCCAGAGGACCCAGTCCACTCCGTTTAAAAACACCCCACACCATTATAGAGCCACCACCAGCCTGCACACTGCACAGTGCCTTGTTGACAACTTGGGTCCATGGCTTCGTGAGGTCTAGGCGACACTCGTACCTTACCGTCAGCTCTTACTAGCCTGAATCGTGACTCATCCGACCAAGCTACAGTTTTCCAGTCATCTAGGGTTCCAGTCATCTAGGGTCCGACGGATATGATCACGAGCCCAGGAAAGGCGCTGCAAGCGATGTCGTGCATTCAGTAATGGCACTCGAGTCGGTATTCTGCTGCCATAGCCCATTGAAACCAGATTTCGCTGCGCAGTCCTAACACACACGTACGTCGTACGACCCACGTTGATTTCTGCGGTCATTTCACGCAGCGTTACTTGTCTGTTGCCGCTGACAAATCATCGGATGCGTCGCTGATCTCAGTCATTCAAAGCACGCGGCCGCCCGCTGCATTGTCCATAGTGGGTGGTTATGCCGGAAATTAGATATTCACGACATACTCTTGACACTGTGGATCTCGGAGTATTCAAATCATTAACTACTTCCGAAATTGAATGTCCCATTCGTCTTGCACCAACTACTATTCTGCGTCCAAACTCTATTAAATCTCGTCGTGCAGCCATGATCCCTTCAAACACCTTGCCGCATCAATTACTTGACTATAAATCAAAGTTCTGCTAATCCACTGACCAATGATACCTGTTGTACGCGATACTACCGACATCTGTAAATTTTCATATTGCTATCCCATGACTTTTGTCACCTCAGTGTATAGCACTTTAGAGCATATTACAGTATCGAAGTGTTTCAGTTTTTTAAAGTTATTTATATGAATGATTTCTAGTCTCAATAACAATGGAGGCATAATAAGATTTCTGATTATACATAGGCAGCAGCTTTCCTTTGCCTGTAAAAGTACTTTTTCTGCATGAAAAGTTATGATGCAGTGAAATATAAGTTATTTATGTTTTTTCCCCCTCCCCCCCAAATATTATTGACTGCCGTGTTGACGATCAAAAAGATCAAATATTGTAAAATAAAGATGAAATGATGTGAAATAAAGGTAAAATAATGTCGAATTTGACAATATAGTTAAAAAGGCAAAATTATTGCCTTTTATTTGAAAAGAAAAAAAACAAACAAAACTTGCTGTTTTTGCAGGAGCTTTTCGTATTTTAGTTAACCACAGACTGCGACATACCGAAAATATAAATACTTTCCATATTCCTTGAAACATGTTATATATCTGAAGCCTGAATTTGAGGTATTAACATGCAGAACTGAGATATCTTGCATGAGACCGACAGCGATTGAGCTCAGTGAGTCAATCTAATGCCTTTTAGAGTCCGAGTCCGTACTTACTCTCAGTTTTCTAAGTTAAGCGAACAAAGCATTGCTGTATTAATTACTTTCAGCAACATAACGCTGAGTCCACACGGCGTGCGGAAAGTGATTTTAAACTTGATTTTAAATACTGTACGGGGATCTGTATACTCTGTTAATTGCTAATTGTCACAGACATAAGATGTTTAGTCCTGTTTATTACTTAATGTTTTATGTCTTCCTTCAGAAAAACTAACAACATTTTAAAATTCTGTGCTTACAAATAATTAAAATTTAAACGGTTTGAATCATAACTTCGATATCCAAATATGGAAATCAATTTACACATGCAAATTTTTTAAATTTCCCAACACTATTAACTAATTAAAAAACTTTTATTCATTCCTTCATCAAAAAATTTTCAATTAAGTAAACTAACACGATATCTTGGTATTTAAATATTGAAAGAAGTTTTCCACAATTTTTTTTTCTAATTTCTTTTCACAAACTTCATGAAATCAGAATAATAATAATAAAAAAAATCCCGGTCTATTTACTTGTAAATGTTTCAATTAGCTTTTCTATAAAATAAACTCAAAATGGTAAAAATTCTTAATAGTGTGTATTTTTTAATTTAAACAAATTCATTCCTAGCAGATGATTCTATTGTTAGTTTTAAGAAAAATGTTCATTATCTTTTCTGGTCGAATTTTTAACCGCCGGAAAAAGTTTATTATTCAAGATGTTGAAGATAAATATTCAATTAATTTTAAATATTTATTTACTCTACAATTAATTATCTGTAAATATTTTATTATTTATTTAAAATTTTGTTTGATTGTATTTCTTAATAAAAAAGCACTTTTTTGTTATTTGTAGCTACGTTCAGTCTAAGAAATCTGAGGCAAAGTAAACTAATATTTTGCGGCGTATTTAATTCAAAGCACCCAACAAAATAAATTTTGCTGTGCTGTATTATTTTATAGAAACTTGTGTAGTAAAATTATAGGTATTTCTTACAGTGTATGTCTATTGCGAGTATAGCGTTGTAGAGCGTATTCAAATGAAGCAGTGCCCGTCCTGCTGTAAGAAATATATGCGTGTTACATAACTACATTGGAAATAATGATGCAACAATATTAAACTAATAGTCTTTTGTTATTTAAAACTTATAAGCTTTACCATGCTAAGTTATATAACAACTTGTTCCTTTGTACAGCAATATTTACTTTTATAATAAAAGATCCAATGTGAACTCTAAGAAAAGTAAAATTTGTTCTTTATAAAAAATATATCTTACAAAGAAAAACCAAATTACGAAGAAAATCTTCAAGTAATGAAGGAAAATTTAAGATGCGAGACGTTTAATTAGCTTTCTATTGCGATTTAAAGTTGTATTTTAAAAGCCCAAACAATTCAACATAATGTTTCCAGAAGTAAAAGAATTTTCAATAGAAAGAGCATTTCTGTACAAATGCTCTTTTGATCGACCCCGCCATCTTGCTGGTAGTTAAATCGAGCGATGGCAACGGCTGTCCTTTTTCCGCATTGGGCGATCTATCCAGTTTTATTTCTGTATCGACGTATATCTTCATCCCTTTGCCCAGTTCTCAGCAGACGCCGGTGCTGTTAAAAATAATCCTGACATTAATTTTACAAATAATCGATCATTTTCACGGGAAATGATGTGCTCAATAGAGAAGGACTCTCGTGTACTTGTGTCCTCCTTAAGTATTTTATTGAAATCAAATTTATTCGCCGTGAATCAAAACAGTCAAACTGTGTCCTCACGGCGGGGACACCGCAAGTTAAAGGATTAACCCTTTGAGGCGCAACCCTTTCCCAATGCTGAAAAAAGGGCAGCCGTTGCCATCGCTCGACTTAACTACCAGCAAGATAGCGGACGATCGAAACGTTCACCGCGTGCCACAGATCTACAGCTGGTTGTGCCGCACAGCCAGCTGCGTCAAAAAGAGTCTCTAGATCTGTGGCACGCGATGAACGTTTCGATCGTCCGCCATCTTGCTGGTAGTTAAGTCGAGCGATGGATACGGCTGTCCTTTTTTCAGCACTGGCCAATCTATCCAGCTGTTCTCGCATTCTTCCATTTTTCAGCAGATGTCAGTGCTGTTACAAATAATCGAGACCATTTTTTTGGGGGGGAAATGACGTGTTAAAGACTAAAGGATTCTCGTGGAGCTCTGTCACCCGCAACTATTTTTATAGAAATCTAATCTATTCTTCGTGACTGGCAACAGTCAAAACGTCAGAGTTTGGTGTTCCCAGAGCGGGAACACTGCGCGTTAAAGGGTTAAGTAATCCAATTGCAGGATTATGATTTGTTTGTTTGTTTGTGGAATTACGGCGGATTAGCTACGAGTGGGCTCTACGCCAAGGGTTGGGGTCTTTCTAAGGGGTCCTAACCCATATTTACGCTAAGTTTCGGAGGAAACCATGGAATAACTCCAAATGGTGTGCACCTTCCAGACCAGGCACCTTCCGTCTCCCAGTGCAGAGCACTATGTGCACGATTATGAACAGTGAAACTGTAAAAGTTACGAAAAATTTCGAATTAATATTTAATAAACTTACTAAATTTGGGAGTTTGTGCCCAAAACAAATACCACTTTGGGCCATTTTTTAAAGCAATTTTTTTTTGAAAGTTGCATGAGGCATAAAATCGTTGCTCGGGAGACTGACGGGTCTTTAACAGCAAACAGCAAACCAAACTGCTTTTGAAAGTAAAGAGTAATTATTTTTTCACTTCGTATGGCAATTAGTTTCAATGCCATCTACTTTTTAGTACCTTTGAAGCACAATTTAAATCTGTCTCAAGATTTGTGTGACAGTCGTTATTTATAAAATTTCAAATAAAGTCGGTTCGCTTTCGCCTCCATTTTTCACACGAACTATAATTTTTCTTTTCAAAAAATTGTTATAAAAAATTAAAGCGCTGAATCGAAATTAATTGATTTTATGTTTTGAAGAATCGAGTGAATTTTTCAAAAGTAAATATAAAAAATGTGCGATCAATAGCTGGGTGGATGTCAGCTGATGTATCAAAAAAAAAAAAAAGAAAAAAAGAAAAAAAAAAGTACCACTATCTTTGGAGAGCGAAAAAAAAAATTATAAAAAGATCCGTTTAAATCAGTGTCATTGGATTATGCATACATACAACATTTTAGCTCGATCCGAGAATAAAAAATGTTTGTTTGATTATGGCAACACTATGCTAGGGCGATCTGCCAAGAATGGGGGTGCCTTGGTAGGAGGACTTTCTAAGGGGTTCTAATGCGTATTCACGTTGCATCTGGAGAAACCTACCTTAGATCGACAGCTGCGCGATGTTACCCAAACACGGGACCTTCACACTTCGGCCGTCTACCATTTTCAGTGACACAACCACTGTGCCATGGTGAGGCACAATAGAAAATGATTTTGAATTCTTATAAAGATGTTGAACAAGAACCACATAACAAAAAATGATAATAATTTTTTTAAACGCTTTTCTTCCATACTGATAAAAATGCAAGTCAAATAACAAAATCACTAAGTTGTATTCAAGCGAAGAAATTGTCCCGAAGTGATACAAACAGTTGACTCGACAAATTTTGTATTAAGTGGTAAAAATGTATTTTTTCGTAAACGTACTATCTTTGGAGATTCCAAGAGATATATCCTGGAATTCTAAAATTTCCCTTGGGAATAGGTTTATCATGCGGGAACCCCTGCGCAAAAAATTGTATCCTCAGTAAATTAAAGGTAGGTTAATCGACTTTTCAACAGTTTGCTCTAAACTCTCTTCGGAAACTCTTTTCTGTCTAAGAGGATTAAGAAGTTAAATTCGTCTTTAAAATTCTGTCCCAGGGTACACTGTTATGCAACTTCCAAAGTATTTTGAAAAGGAAGATTCAATACGGAAGACTTAAAAATAATATTCTCTTATCAGTATATTAGTCATCATTATATAAACAGAAGTAATGTCTACAAACAAAGGTGCTCTTATCTCTGTTCTTTATTTTATTCACTAGATTTAAATATTGACTATTTGAGGCTAAATTATTATTTTTTCTGACGACACGGACTTAGTTTACACGCAAATAATTTCTTTAATATAGAGCGCTCATAGCTAATCTATGCAAAGTGAGCTTTGCCTTAATCATAAAAGTTCGTATAAAGAGGAAAATGCCCTACTGTATAATTTTAATTAATAAGTAATTTGTTTTTATTTCATGTTAAATTATGAAATATTAATACACGTAAATTGTTTTGAGTTAAGTAAGTAACTACATAGAACATTTATTAAACTTGCATTATTTTAAAAGAAAAGTATCGAAGATAAATGAAAAACATAGCGCATAGTTTTATTTTATTAGTTTGAGGAAAACGACACTAAACTATTATATATTTTAGTATTTAAAATTAAATCTTTAACATCTATTCATTCATTACGTAACTAAATTTTTTATTTTAACCTTTTCTCAACCTAAAATGTAATGATTTAATAACAACAGCAACAAAAAAATTACATTATAATTTTAAATTTTAGTGTTAAAATTATCCTAAAATTTATATTTGAAATTTACTTCATAAAGTAGTGTAAGCAGCAAAGAATAAAAATTTGAAATTCTTTGTAATTATCCATTGCTGAGCTCACTGTTATAAAATGCGAAAGAAATAAATCTAAGATTTATATAAACACCGAGTACTGTGCTGTGATTTTAACCAACACAGTTCAGTTTTTATTCTTGAATTTAGTAACCTTTTTTTGGCAACGAATCCTGCTTTGTAAATTAACATAGAAGCAAAATAGTGCCCGTTACTATAATTTGCGTTAAGATCGGCTCTATTCAAGTGTCTTTAGAACGGATTTGTTTTCTCAAACTAATTAACAGTACAATGTTTTCCTCTATTCAGAGAAAATATGATTTTGATCATCTAAAAAAGAAAAAAAAACAAAAGAAATCACACCTAAAATTTATATTATCAATATAAAGTTTTCAAAAGTAAAAAATTAAAAAAAATTAAATGGTAAAATTGTTTGAAAAAATCATACATTGTATAATTTTTTGGGCAATAATTCTTTATTAAGTAAACAGTATTAAGTAAATAAGTTATTAAGTAAATAAAGTACGCTGTATCAGTTTAGCTGGTAATTAGTCACATGGAAAGTAAGTGAAATTTTATTTTAAATTACACTGAAGATGTTTTATTTATTTATTATATTATCAGCATAGCATTCGATCTTGTAATGACGATTTCTTATTTCTTCACATTGTAGCCTGCACTAATTATTTGGTTCCCAACCGTTGGTTTGCGAAGATAACGTATGTATTACAATGCACAACCAAAAAACGAGGAACCAGAGGGTAGAAGGTTGGGTCAACTACAGTAATTTGTTTGTTGAATTAGTATCAAATGTAATCGTCTACAGAAAATTAAACAGCATTACAAGGTAATTTTTTGTCTTAGATACATCAGTGGAGTAAATATCTTTTTTTAATACTAAATAAAATATTTCTGACTGGGCACTACATGCTCCAAGCCAGTCATGTGCTCATTTTTTACGTATGTATTAATATATTTTAGAAATAGGAAGATCAAAATATGCCAATAATTTGGATTCTTAATGGAAAAGAATAAGATAAAATACTGTTGAGTCTTTCTTTCAATAATTAATTTTTATATTGTTGATAGGACTCGCAATAATGTATTTTGCAAAGTTTTGTTTCCTCATTGTCGGCAAAATGTTCTGCTAGTTTAAGAAAATTCTTGATATTGTTATGAAAAGTTATTGTTAACTTCAATTCATTTTTCTTTCAATATAATTCATAATAGAAAGAGCGTTGGATGTATTAAAAATGGCTCATCTCAAAAGGATTTATGGGTTTTCTTCCGAACCGGTAATAGTCAATTTACGTATTGAAATTAACTATTATTCTAGCAATCTTTTTAAAAATTTCTAATCGAGTGCACCGCGCAGTTTGTACATGATGATGTTTAAAAGTAAAATTTATCAAATGAAATTATTCCGTTGCATGCAGTTATTTGTGATGAAATGTACGTAACGATCCCAATTTGTTTGGAGATGTCCTAAAAACTAAATTTAACTTAGTAAACATTTTAATGACTCAATGTATAAAATTTAAATAATCGAGTTATTCTTGCTGCAGTTTTGAAATATCAATGCTAAAAGGATGTGCTGATATCCAATTTTTAAAATTAATAAATAAATTAAATTAAAGTTTAAAAATGCGAATAATTTCAATTCCTTAAATAAATAAATAAATAAATAAAATAGAAGATAAAACACCCTCACACAAAAGTACGCTTTCTGTTGAAAGTACCGAGGAATATATATTATCGTAAGATTACTTGTACTGTCAAGTGTCCATTGAAAAATTAATAGATGTAACAAGCACTTAATATTTAGATAAACTGTTTTTTATTTAAATCTTCTATAATTCAGCAGAAGAAATTGGGTTATTCATCTTAGTATCATGAAAAATGTCAAACTGCGTCCCCTCAAGGAGCTAAGTTACACCGCGCAAATTGTGAATTTTTATCATGTATGGTGTAAATTTTATGGCAAAGTTTATCAATCTCAAACAATTATTAATTTATGGTGTCACTTTTCTGGCTGATGTAAAAGAAATCTCGGTCAGTTTAGTTGAGTTCACTTGGTTAGCTCATCCAGTGAGTATCTAGAGGAACTTAGAACGACGTTGGAGCAAAAATGTTTTCTTTAAGTAAGATCCCTATGGAGGAACTTTATTCTTCGTCAGAATGTGCAAAAACACGTGTTTCACACATACGTACTTACTTTAAACGATTTTTTTTAAGATGTTTACATATACATTATTTTTTTTACTACTAGTAGCTAACTCTTTACGTTGTAATAGTAAAAACTGTAACATGAAATTACTTTTTGAAAGGTTTTTTCATCCGCTAGTCAAGAGGAGGTGAAACGTCAAAAGCCGAAACTTTTATCTCGCTTTGCAGTACACAAGAAGAAAACCAAAGTTTGTCGTCTAGAATTTTTAGATGGATCCGAAGGAGAATTCAAAGTAGACGTGAGTTATTAAATTAAAATTAACTTTAAAATACTTTGTATCTCATGAAGTTTCGAAAGAATAATACTGCAACTGAAGAGTGAACAAAAGTTTATGAGTAAGATTCTCAAGTCAAGTGTAAAATGTTTTAGCGCTAGTTTAAAGCCGCAAATTATTGTAATAGTGATTTAATGACCGGGTGTGAATCTGATGAAGAAATCAGACGGGTTTCTTGCTTGTCTCCAAAATTATTTAAATAATTTGTTATACAAACTGATAAAAAAAACATACCACTGACATCTAAAAAATAATTTTTAGAACTAGAATTTA